>JACXIV010000075.1:971807-1274850 GCA_014737475.1 Bombus confusus | reverse complement strand
AAGACTGGGGTGGTGTAATCAGTTGTTTTGGGACATTGTATAATAACCATTCCTTCGTTTTTTTAGCTGTGTGCTTTTGATCATTGTCTTGCTGAAAGTAGTAAGTCCTATTCAGACCCAATTTCTTTGCACTTTCTGATAAATTGTTACGCAATATGTCGATATATTTTTCGGCATTCATTGACTCCTCGATAAACGCGATGTTTCCAACACCATTGTAACATAACATCACATTTCCTCCGCCGTGCTTAACGTTTGTGTGGATGTTCCTTTCCTGAAGTTCAGTATTGGGTTTTCGCCAAACAAATTTCTTCCCATCTGAGCCAAAAATGTTAAATTTACATTCGTCTGAGAAGATAACGCTTTTCCAAAATGCAATTGGTTTTTGTAAGTACGTTTTAACGAATCCTAACCGTTTCTCCCTATTCACATTACTTATAAAGGGCTTTTTTCTAGCAGCTCTACCATATATTTCAGCGGAGTGCAAAATGTTTCGAATAGTTTGAGGACATACATTCTTCCCTGATGTTGATGCGACATCATTGCATAAAGTTCAAGCACTAATAAATGGAAATTTTGTAACTTCTTTAATAACACTCCGACGTTCTCTATCTGTAAGTATTTTCGGCCGACCTGATCATGGCCTATTGTCCATACTTCCCATTTGTTCATACTTCTTAATATATTGCACTGTTGTGAAGTTTAAATTTAA
The DNA here is from genome assembly GCA_014737475.1 of Bombus confusus. NCBI lineage: Eukaryota > Metazoa > Arthropoda > Insecta > Hymenoptera > Apidae > Bombus > Bombus confusus. Next base: position 1,274,138 of record JACXIV010000075.1, on the reverse strand, counting down.
AGCTTTGCCAATTTTTTGGTAACTTTCCCCACCTTTCCGATGAAAAATCACACGATCTTGCAGCGATACAGATATTTCACTTTTCTTGCTTGCTGGTTTCTCTAGGTTGTTCACAGACGTACTAACGTCGTGAGCAGGTCGAAACCAATGTGTAAATAAACAAATGTTTACATTTTGATTCATGTCACGAGGATATGTGCATTCTTTCAAAGTTTAGCAATAGAATTATAAGTGTATAAATACTTTTTTTGCCCTTAAATTTTTATATTTGCTGTATTATTCTTAAAGAAGGTATTATTAAAAATTGATAATATACATGTTATCCCTGTTTATAAGAGGCTAATACCAGAAACAGTTTTTGTCCATGTATTATTTGTTTTTAGAAAGTTATTGCAAAAAAGTTAGGTGTACAAATACTTTTTGGACCCACTGTATATTTAATAAAAACATTATGTATTAATATATTAACATCAAGTTATCTTCTAAATTAAAATGTACAAACTGTCGGGCTATTTTGGTACTTTGGAGGATTTAGGATTTACAATGAAACAGTTAGTTAATAAAGAGCCAAATGAGATATCTTGTTACTCGTCAGCTAGGGTATTTTAGTACAAAACAATATATCTTATTTCCCAATATCATTATGTTAAAATAAATATGTAAACTAAATATGTAATATGAATTAAATATGTGAAAAATATATATTTAAAAATATTGCAAAAAGTAATATTATTTTATCTATATAATTACTTTAGCTTGTATTTTTAAAGAATTTATTGCTTGTTAAAAATTGTATTATCAATATCTATATTTAATGAGCAAAATATATACTTACAATTGGTAGCAGTATTTGTTGGTGGTTGTGGGATTATTCCTTGAGGATTAGATCCTGGTCCACTCATATTCATCATTTGATTGTTTCCAGTTCCTTGACGCGCCAATGTTTGTAATGCCCCAATTGGATCAGGCATACCCTGATTTCCAGAACCACCTGTACCTGGTGCAGTACCTCCTGTGCCCTTTTTAGAATCTGAAAGAAGTATAATATATTATAAAAAATTAATTACTTATATATAACTTATTAAATTAAAATAAATATATGTATGAATATATTACTTAATTCTCTGACGTGTAGAATTAATCTGGCCACAAAACCTAGATATTCTTCCTGAAAATAAATGTACTGGTTATTAATTGAAATAATTGACATACTTGGAATATTTAATATATTATTTATTTCATACATAGATAATCTAATAATAATAAATAAGAGCAAAAACAATAACACACCTTAGTTTTTGCTTTTTGGAAAACATGATTTTCCATTTCAATACTGTTTTTTGCAGTGGGCATTCCAGACATTTGCACAGCTTCATCTCTATGGTAAAAATATTTAATAAATATAAGAATACACATTTCTTCTATTTATTCAAATATACAAATTTATTTTTTACATTTCTTTTTTATACAAATATTATAGAACTTTTCACTTTTTAATAATTTAAATTATTTTTTTTATTTAAATGATGTTAATAAGAACATTTTACCGTTTATAATTTTTTGACATAAATTGACTTACATTTTTGCAATTACACTTTGTCGGAAACTTTGTGTTCTCCAAGAATTCTCATCAGTTGCCATTTTTAATGTTTAATAATTAAATCAACAATCGAAGTAATTACACAATTTTCTTCTATGACAGTAACTGTAGGACTAAACACCCATATAGCTAACTGAAAGCCTGCTGTCCAAGATATAGTTTGGAACATAAAGATATTAGTAAATAGCCTCCTTAATCATGTTTCTATGAAAACGATGATTACTTTATTGCACTATATAAGTAACTATCTTTCATCCGCTGTTTTTAAATTGATATTCAAAACATTTATAAAATTATAGGTAAAAAATAAAAAATGTTTAGTAAATTTTAAAGTAATTAATTTTTTTATCTAATAACATATTTTGAAATTTTTCTTAAAAATAAATAGATTCAATCATTCAATATTCAATAATTTCTAGATATTCAGCTTAAGCCAGAAATATAAAATTTAAGACTTACCTAATATCATGTCGAAAATGAAAATTGATTCATGAAAATGCTATGATGCATTATTCGTTTATCATGTCGGTACTTTACTCCTTAACCTTAAAATAAGTTAAGTAACCTCTAAATTTTAAAATGGCAGAATTAGAACTAACAGAAGAAGAATTAACATTAAAACATAAAAAAGAACGAAAAGAATTACAAGGTAATAAAATTATATAATACTAATTTATAAGATATTTTTTCTCTATTAATGATAATACGTTCTTTAACGTAAGATGATTTACAGTATTCTGCTTACGTAGACGATTTTTTAATAGAATTTTATTATGTTGTAAATATTTAATATTATATTTTTAATAGCATTTTTCAAATGTATGAGCTTTTAGTTACTATATATTAAATTTTAGCACAAATACAGACATTAAAAAAGTCAATTTGTAAGGGTGATAAAAAGAAGAAGAAAGAAGTAACTGAGGAAATCAGTCGCTTAGAAGAAGCTTTAGATAAAAGACAAGAAGAAGAGCTTACTACATGGAAAGTTACACATCTTAATATCAATAATGTAGAAAATGAAGATACAGAAAATAGTAATGACAAAAGCACAAAAGACAGCAAACAGTATGAACAGCCAACACATAGAATTTCGAAAGCACAAAAGAGAAGAGACAAGAAAGCAAATGCAGAAAGAGAACGCAATCAGAGAATTATAGAACAAGAAGCGTTAAATGTTTTTGGGAAAAGAAATGTAGAATTGCAAACTATTAAAAAAATGCTATGTGAACGTGGTTTGATGATTTATGAGATTCCAAGTGACGGCCATTGGTGAGTTATTTGTCTAGATTGTTTAGAATAATTTGGGGTATTAAGTATGCATTTTTTTTACTTTCTTTATACTACTATCAAATTAATTTTTACAGTTTATACAATGCTGTTGCACATCAGCTAAAAATTATAGGAGAAACTCCATTGAATTTTCAAGAACTTAGAACAAAAACTGCTATATATTTGAGAGAAAATATGAATCAATTTTTACCATTTATTTCCAATCCAGATTCTGATGATGTTCTCTCACCAGAACAATATGAAAAATATTGTGATGATGTGGCAGATACAAGTGCCTGGGGTGGAGCTATTGAGGCAAGTTTAAATAAACTAAAGAAATACATATATTGTTCTAAAATTTATAAAATCATTTTTGTTTAAAATAGCTACAGGTTCTTTCGCATGTGTTGAAATGTCCGATAGAAGTCATTCAGGCATCAGGAGCACCATATGTTATTGGTGATGACTACAGTAATGAAAAAAAAATGATATTGACTTATCACCGGCATATGTATGAGCTAGGTGCTCATTATAATTCTGTTACAAAATATGTTATAGAAGAAGAAAGCTGATAGAAATGGATCTTGTATCTGATTAATATTTACAAAAGAGAAATTAAGCACGTTTCATAATACTTTTTACTATGATAAAGTACATGAACTATTGAAAGCTGCCACAATATAAGTGTCCAGGAAACATATCAATTTTAAATTAATAGTTCGACGTTTCTCTGGCAACTTTAACTAATATATACATAAAAGGCTGTAACTTCTAAGTAGTAAATTCAGTCGAAGGTAACAAAAGTTAATAAGTCTTCCTTTATGGATTTTTGTAAAATGATTATTGCACTATTATTATGTGAGAGAGAAAATTTTATTTATTTATTATTTTAATATTTGACAATATAAAGAAGCTGCCAGCAAATTGCAAGTACACATTTACTGTTCAGTGCTTGCTTGCTCCCAAGTTTTAATGTAAATATCTATTTAAATATTAATTTACATATTTTGTAACAAAAATTTAATTTGTGATGAAAATTAAGCAAATATTAAAGCGATATTATTGCAGTAGAAATATTAAGATTGTGTCTGCGTGAATATATGCTAATACTTTTGTCATGTGTTCTTATAGTTTTGTACTATTTTGATGGTAAAACATATAAAATATGAAATAAAAATTACGAAATATTAAAATCATTAGTTTTTGGAAGTATATCTTGTTTATTCTTCAGTTTGTGAAAGAATAGGTCACGGGAAAATTAAATTAAAGTTTCACTTTTGCACATGATTTACATTATCATTTGATGTTTTATCATCTTCAGATATTCCTTGGTTTTTATTTGGATCATCCGGTTTCATCTGTGGGAACAGCAGTACTTCCTAACAATACGTCATCATCATTATATTTTTTTATCATGTTCTGTTGTTTATATATTTTTATCATTTAAAAACTTACTTTGATATTATTTGCATCTGTGAGTAACATCGTAAAACGATCAATACCCATTCCCCAACCAGCAGTTGGTGGTAAACCATATTCCAATGCAGTACAGAAGTTTTCATCAACAAGTTGAGCTTCCTCATCTCCAGCTGCTTTATCTTTTGCTTGTTGCTCGAATCTATATATTCGTAATATTGAATAAATTTTTTAAATCAAATTGTAATTGGAATTTATGAAAGGTTCTGTTTAGTTAAATTACCTTTCTCTTTGTTCTATAGGATCGTTCAATTCTGTGTATGCATTACAAACTTCTTTTTTCATAATGAATAATTCAAATCGTTCTGTTAATCCTGGTTCAGACCGGTGCCATTTTGCTAATGGAGACATAATTTGTGGGTGATCCAAAATAAATGTAGGATTGATACAAGTTTCTTCTATAAATTCTCCAACGAGCTGTTAAAAATTTGTTAATAAATATATGTAACTATAAAAGATCCTTAAATTTAAAATTCATATTACTTTATCCAGTAATCTAGCTGTTGTTCTTGGTGGAGGACATTCAATCTCATGTTTGATACACAGATCATTAAGTATTTGATTTGTTTCTGGGGTATTTAACTTATCCGGTGAAGGCAATTTAAATTTCAAAACTTCTTCTAGAGTTTTTATCATTGAAACCCGTTTAAATGGTGGAGTAAAATCAATTTCAATTGCTTCACCCTCTGGCCCATCTGGATGGTATGTTATTTTATAGCTGCCATGAATAGCTTTTACCATTCCTGATATCATATCTTCCGTAATAGACATCAAATCATTATAATCTGCATAAGCCATATAAAATTCACAAGTAGTGAATTCTGGATTATGTGTCAAATCTATCCCTTCGTTTCTAAACTGTCTTCCAATTTCGTATACTCTATCCAGTCCACCTACTACCAACATCTACAATCATGCACACACAACAATGTATTAATATATAATTTACAAACAATACTTAATTGTGAGTATAACAAAATACCTCTTACTTTATGATATAATTCTGGAGCAATGCGCATGTATAAGTCCATATTTAATTCATTATGATGTGTAACAAAAGGTTTAGCTGTTGCACCACCAGCAATCATATTCATCATTGGTGTCTCAACTTCTAAAAATCCAAGTTCATCAAGAAATTTACGGATATATGCAACTATTTTTGCTCGTACATGAAACGTTTTTCTTACTTTATCATTTAATATAAGATCTAAATAACGCTGACGAAATCTTGTCTCCTAAGTTATTAAGAATAATACAAAGGTTATTAGCTTAAACTGATATATATCAAGAGTGAAGTCTCATCATTTTGTACCTTATCTTTTAATCCAAAATAGAGATTTGGCATCATATGCAGGCAAGGACTTAAAAGAGTAATACTATGTGGTATAATGGAGAATTCGCCCTTCTTAGTTTTTCCCGGATTTCCAACTACACCAATAATATCACCTCTTTTTATCTTAGAAGTATCAGTGGAAAATTTTTCTCCATCTTTGTACTGTCTTGCATTTGCCATTACTTGAATTTTAACACCTTCTCCTCTGAGATCGTAAAAAATCAGTTTAGCACCTGATATTCTAATTGCATGTACACGACCAGCTACGCTATTTAATTCATTGTCCAATATTTCTCCAGGTTTTAAATTATTACTGAATTTTTCAATGAAATTTTCCAATGAAATTGATACATGAAATTTATGTGGGTAAGGGTTATCATTTGCATCTTTAAGGTTTTTGATTGCTTGAGTCCTAAGTTTAATGTATTCCTAAAAATACATTACATATCTAATGTAAATACAATCACAACGTAGCTTTTTACATATAGAAATATATATGTAATCTTAAACATGCTAATATTATCATGTTGATTATCACTACTATCATGAGATATATAAACAGATATATATTCACATTTGGAGCAATATCTTCTTCTTGAGCTTCCTTTTTCTCCGAAGATTTGAAATGATCTTCCAATGCTTGAGTAAGCGCCTTTGCTTCTCTTTCTGCTTTTTCTTTCAGTTTTTGCTCTGCTTTCAAACGCCTTTTTAGTTCACTGTAAGCAAATTTGGGACACACGGAACATTGGTTATATTACGCACATAAATAAACATGATTTTGATTAAGGCATACGCACTTTATATGAAAATGGCGTATAGATATTTGATGCAAATTTGTCGATTTTGCTTGATAAAATACCGGCGATATCACATCAATAAAAGCTTTGGTTATGTTACACAACATAGTTAATTAAAATTGTCGTTGCTATAATACTTAACGTATATACATATACATACACGATATATATTTGTTTGTAAATATTTAAAAAATATTGCTATTTAGTGTTTGAAAAAGATACATCAATACAGTCAGTTATTCATATAACAACGTGGGTAGGTAAAATATGGCACCGATTGCTGTTCTATGTAGGTTATGTCAAAATTATTAATATAGGTAATAAAAAATTCTTTATAAATACAAGGTAGAAAATTTGGAAATCTAATTTTCTGTTAGTATTATTATTTTACTCACCTTTTTGATAACAATGGTACGTTCGTACTCTCAGCCATGTTGGTAGACTTCTGTAGAAAAGATTTTCAGTTTGTGGTTGGTGATCCTGACATGCGCCCATTTGCCGAAATAATCGTTTTATTTTTCATTTCACGCATGGTTTTAATTTTAAATATATTTTATTTTTACTTAAAATTATTTATGTCGAAGACTATATTTCATTGTTCTAACTATATATTTCAAATAAATAAAAATGTGTATAGAAATTATAATTTTTTTTCTACCTTATTGTCACTTTTACTGGCACGATATTTGAAATATGTTACTTTGACAACGACATTTGTTGATTGGTGCGTTTAGTATTAGTCGTTTGCGTCTAATGTCGATCTGAAAGATATTTTCGCTCAATTAGAAAAATGGATAGTTGGTTTAGTTATTCGTATGACGAATTGAAAGCATTGCAGGAATTAATGAAACCTGTAGGAAATGATTCAGATTCCGAGGATGACTTACCACAGGCTGGCGCTCGGAAACTTGGTAAGAATTAACAAGTTTATAAGATATAATCGTTTCTTCTCTGCACTCGTTTAATACATAATATTAACAGTACAAAGATTTCCTTTTCCTATAATAATCACTGAAAATGGTTTAAAGTCGAAGCTATTATTATTATGATTATTATGATGATAATTAGTGTATTTTTGTTTGAAAATTACATTTTACTTAGACAAAATGGTGTGTGTGTTTGCAAAGTAGAATTTATAAAATTATTCAAAATAAATTTCACTGTATTTATATTTATATTAAAACATGAAATTATATGTATTATGAATAATATGAACATACGAATAATATATATTACTACCAATAATATTGATTATGTTGGATATTGTAAATATTCTTGCATATTATCTATATTCAGTGCACTTTTATACATTTACATATCCTATAAATGAATAAAAATTCGCAGTTTAATAAGAAAATTTTACCCCAGAAAGTAGTTTTTGCGGCAGTGTATACGATGTGTAAAATAGATATTTTTAAGGACCTGGCGATATCGGTACTCGAAATGGAAAGTTTCAAGACCGTTCGGGCCCACATGCACCGCTGAAAGCGGAAGCTGATGATATTTGGCATCCGTCTGAAGCAGTTGCTTCGCAAAGTACGGAAGCCTATGATCCAAGAAAGGTGCCAGAATATGAGATGAAATTTAAGCAGGCGGTGACGGCGGAAGACGTTTTTTTGGGCGTTAGTATCGCATCAACATGTATACACCAAATAAATCGCTTTTAAACTCGGCTACCTTGCAGACATTTTCAATAGAAATTTCCTAATTAATTCCGTGTTACAGGTTGCGAATTGGTGGTGTTAAATGCAAATAATCGCTGTGATAGAATTTTATTTTATCCTTCCATGCATAAAGTTCATTATGATATATTATTTTATATTTTATTATATTTTCTATGTCTAATTCTTTGAGTATTAAATGCTCCGGATATAAACTTTATAGTAGACGACATGAGATGTGCTGTTTTACTTACTACGTAAAGTAGATAAAGTGTATTTTTTTTTTACTGTCAGTGACTAATACTGATAATATTCACTGAATACGAACGTACACATGTACAAGTACATGCATTCATGATACTCAGAGGATTAACTTTAACTAAATGACTTAACTAGGAAGTAGGATACAGTTAACTCGTTATACGAATTGCTAATATTTTAGTAATGATTTATTTATTCAAGGATTCTTTTTTCTATTACATAATTTATGTTAAAACGTATATTATATTTTTACTTATAAGAGTTAAAATCGATTTAATTAAAATTAATTCTTTTCTTTTAATTTTAATTTTAATTTTGCTCTCATGTAATATTTTGTGCACCATGTTTATTATAGCATGAAACAGCTTGTGTTTTATATGTTATTTTGTAGTCGAGACATTTTTAGTAGTTTTTTCCTCGTATCTTTCATATCACATGTAATTCCCTCGATATTATTAATAACGAGTGCTTTTCATTGAATTAAATGACTCATAATACAACCTTGCTTCCAGTGAATCGTGGTTTTCCCGGTATCACTCACTTTTCTATATTATTTGCAATTAAGTGGTGATCACTCCTTGAAATTCCCGTTATTATCTTGTTGTTTATTTTGTAAGAAGTATGTCACATTAAAGTATTTATTTCGAACAATTACGTACTAAAACCGTAAAAATACGTTCTTTACAACATAGGATCATTTTCATTTTTATTTATGTTTGTTACATCACAATTAATTATTTAAAATAGTTACTGTTAGTACTGTTTTCATTTTGTATATTAAAAAAGCTTTCAATTCTCAGGAAATCGTAACAAAATGATTAATCGTGACTACTTAATCACGTAAAGTGGGTTTAGGTGTTAATCACGTAAAAGTTGAACCTAAACTAAACTTAGTACATATATGGTATACACTTCTATTATAGTAAAGAACTAAGTCACATTTTCTTGTTAAATCAGATGGGCTTCAAAACGCCAGGGACCGCATCCTGCGAGTGGTTGTTGGTGTTGGTGAAGATGCCGCAGGAAGTGCGAGAGAAAATCGAGCTGTCCGTGGAAACCGAGGCGATCGACGTGCGGAGCCCAAGGTGAGAGAAGAACCCAACGATTTATCAGGTAGTTCCTTACGAACTTTCGTTGCTTTGACTCCAGTTGGGCCAGAATTTCTTTGACAATTTTACGAGTCTGTAAATCTGCCAGAACATGAAACCAGTCACAATTTTCCAGATATCGACTGCATCTCGAGACGCCACATCCGGTTGATCCTAACTCCTCATCGTCCAAATGGTATAGTGATACTTCTACTTTAGAGGTCACCCTCAGACTTGTACGTGAGCTGGACGGCGTAAATTTTTAATCAACGTTACGGTAGGCTTTCAATCTCGACTCTTGTAAAAACTTGAGGGACTTCTGTATCGATTGCGATCAGTATCTTCGCATTTGTGTTACCGTTCGTAAAGTTAGTCATGTTAAGTCATGTTAAGCTATGTTAAGGTTTGATTCTTGTTATTCGAACTTGATTTTAATGTCTTTTGGTTTTAATGTCTCCAATTATTGAAAAGTAATATTTGTAAAATTTAATATTAATATTACTGAGGTCGTATTTGGGTGTGCAAAAATAAATAATCAATGAAAATTGGATAACGTTTATTGCAGACTATAGTTCGCTATTGATGATCGCGGTATAACTGTTCGCTGTGGACGCTCGAAATATACTGTTCACGATGAACTATTCGCTATTGATGCTCGCTGAATTCTGACTGCCTTTTTCGAACGCTTGTGTCGGAGGCGTATCGGTCGACCGTTAGGCTGATTGTTACTTGTTTGTTTTCCGTCGTCTCGTTGCTACGCAAGACGACGGGTACAATGTAGCGTCTTGTGTCGCTACATCACTTTATATGTAACAATACTTATTTAATTTTATTTTACTTATTTGATTTAACAATACTTATATAACTAAATTTTCTAATATCTTGTGGTAACAGTAACATTTTGTTAATTTCTGTAGTTGATTTCTTTTTTTTTTGTGTGTTATTTCTGTGATTTCAAATTTACGAACGGTAGTACATATTTAGTTTCTCTTTTTATCTTCTTTCTCTCCAGTAATGAAATTGCCATACCTTTACAGAAACGATTTTTTTACAGAATCCAGATCTCTATTTTCATTTTAATTGTTTGACGGATCTAAAAAGAGATTCGTTAACAATATAAGAATTATAACATGTGAGATGCAATATATAGATTGTAATATATGAGATGTTTGCTTGAGTGTACGGGATAAAAGCATTGTTTGTTTATAATATTTTTCTTTGTATCGGATTAAAGATCGGCGTATTGTATTCTCTTGTATTGTATTCTTGCCGTTAAGGCAAATGAAATTCATATTGAGAGTTGCATTTTAGAGTATGAAATAAATATCTGCTGGGTACATATCATACAACTTCAGATACTTTAGATTAAAAATTTACTTGTAAATGTTGATTATTATTAATTTATGATAAAATAACTTTCTATAAAAATTAGGTTTTAATAAAAATACTTTGATTCAAGGTATAAGTAAAATAAAATGAATTGTATATTCTACAATAATGTAATAAGTAATGATTGCTTTTATAAAATATAAAAAATTCAAGCATACTATTTCAATATTATATTATAATAGTTTTAAAATCAATATTAATAATATCATTTTGATGCACAATTCAGTAGAACTTTATTTATGCAAATAAAAGTGGAAATATAGTATTATTAATCTTCTTAACATGAGTTTATACATTTAAAAATATGGTACGAATAAAGGATAATATAAGGGTTTAGATCACAGAATCATGTTTTGTTTCATTACTTTGGTATTTTCAAACAAGTTATAACAAAAATATTTCAATTTTACTTTGTCGACTTCGTTAAATTTTTCTGGTCGACAGAACCATTTATTTTAATTAATATTTTTCTCGAAAAACGATTTTTCCTTGAAATAACATAAAATCATGTTTTTATAGAGTTTCATGCAAACAATATTATACTGATACTAAATTAATGTACATAGCATAGTATAACAATATTGTAATATCGGATGAAACATATTACTTTACCACACTAATAATTTAAATTCATCGAACGGCCATACAATACGATATTCACGAGAGAGATAAAATATTCAGAAGAAATGAAACAAACGAAATAACCAATCAAACAATGAGAATTTTTATAACAAATGTTCCACGTTTATTTGCGGAAAGTGTTCATCCAATTTTAAACGATCGATTATTCGCGAAATTCTCAATGCATACCGTCACGTGTCTCAGACAAGACTCTCTTAAATGATCATTTCCATAATCTCAGAAACCACTCGTGTCTCTTGATGCGAATACAGAAATTATTCAGGCCTGATTATACAGAGATGATCGTTCCGTGCTATGAAATCTAAAGTGGTTCGCCTCTTTTCGAAGATGCATCTATTACATGCCAGAAAGGGGATGAAAAATCGCGATAATGAATGCAAAACCATTGAAAGAATTGAAAGTGTATTCATGCTTTCGGTGTATACTTGATTCTTGGGTCGAGTCGTTCGTGTTTGATGAAGAATGGCTAAAAAAGGTCCTTAGCTCTGTCGAGTGATTTATTTTCGTAAATAATTACTTTCCGATCGTCTACGTATAAATTAATATTTATTTTAATTTCACAAACTATTTAATGGTTTATGGTTTCGAGGTTTAATCAGTACTTTTACTCTTATTTTATTCTTTATTAACTCTGCAGCATTCTTCTAGTTCTTTTTTTTTTAGTTCTTTAAATAGAGAGTGAAGATTGGAATACCTATATTTATTAATATTATATATCTTTACCATTTTATTTAAACACGTACATTTAAAAGAGTGAAACATTAGAAATTTTAGATTTAGAACGTTCCTCGAGAATCTGCTGCACAATTATACGCAGAATTTCTAAAACCATCTTGTCAAAGAACTTACGAGTAGACGTTGATTATTTTTCTTGCCTGCTTGTTATGCATTTTGTCGTTTCGGGTCGTTTAGTCGCTATAGCTAAGGCTCATTTCACGTAAAGCAAGTTTCTCGCGGAAAAGTCTGCATATTTTTACTTATTTTATTTTTGGTCCTTAGTCGCACGCACATCACTTTCATTAAAATTATTTTATTAGAAATTAGGATCTTGATAAGAAATATAAATTAGATAATGAATAAGATAATAATTGGAAGTTATTTCGGTCTGAAATTAATATTTTGTGGAGTCAGACCGTGCTCTATTGCATGGTAACCTTGAAAGAATCGCGGATATCTTTGTAAATTCGATGGCGCACACGCTTTTAACAATTTCAGGGAAGTTAAGATTTCATCGGATCGTGTATCTATCCGTGGATTTATTTCCAACTGTTCGAAGAAGTACGAATGTAGAAGTTTCGCCGCTGTTAAACGCGATCTGTCTGCGAACTTTCGAAAGAACTTCTTTTCACGGCATTCATCTCCCGTTTTTCGTTATTAGTTAAAGCAACCAATTAAAGAAATTGCGTTTCGATCGGATTTTATGTACACAAGATATCTCGGGATTCCTTAATTAATTACGCACATATATCTAGTAGCAATTGAGCGTGTTATTTCGATTATAAGCCAGAGATAAGATAGATCTATTACTTAATTTTATAAACAATTTTTACAGGTCTATTTATTGTCCCGTTATTCATATTAAGCGTTAACTAAATATAATTGTTCTGCGATAAATTGTAGATAATATACACAACAATTGTGTAATGTAACGGATACTTTCAGTTCAGAGAGAAAATATTTGTTCGAATACTTTGCAGTTCGGAATCCACAGTTCGGTAGATGAATCTGATATTAGATAAAGAACAAGGGATTAAATTCTATGGAGACAATATAATTATTATTCACGCGACGGTATGTTCATCCCGTAGAGCCAATTTGTCGGGAAGTTCGAACGCTTTAGAAACTTGGAGACGGTGTTCCTTTGGCGTGTTGACCCGTATGACCTGGCTGTGACATATTGCGTAATACAGTGCAGCAACACATTGCGATGCATGAAGAGAGATGCACAATGGCGCACGGCGGGTGAAACGCTGATGCCCTCGATAAAGGGAGGACGCGATTCTTCTCCGTGAATCGATTACTGGGACCGCAGTCGATAATACGAATTCCCGCTATTACTGTCACCTACGTGTTCCGTTCTTCTCCTTTATATTACACTTCTGTATGCATTTAATACGTTTCTGTTTCTGATACGAGAATGATATCCTTTCAAAATGATCATTTTTTGAATTTGTAGTAGCAACTCACGGGAACTTGCGTGCAAGTTATATTCTATCAAAAACGAGCAAGCGTTCGCGTACTATTCAGCGATAACGTATCACATAGGATGTAACAAAATTATATGGTTTCATCGATGGTTCACGTGGTTGCGCGAATTTTCTCTTGAAATCTATAAAATAGTAGACGCATTCAGAAAATGTAAAATTCTTATGGACGGAGGTATACTAATATTATTAGTTGATAAATTAATTACTGTGAAAAATTATCGTATTAATAATTAATTATTGACTACGATATTTTGTTGGCAAAGGAAATTTCACTTATTTATCGCTACAGACGCTCTTCGCTCGTATCCCTCGAAGAGCATGTTTGCGCCGTAATTCTCTGATTATAACCTTGTAACTACGAACAAATTTGGCTGGCTTCGAATCGTTCGCCTCGCCCGTTACATTCTGCTTGCCTTATAGACTTTTCAATTTCGTTCATGCCGAGTGTTCCACACTCGGTCCAGATATAGCGTTGGAAACAGGATGAGGCACATATAGCTGTAGACATTTTCCGAGGTTGCATTTCAGCGGCCATTATGGTTTTCCCATTTCCTGAATGTGATATCCAGGTGAAAGGTAGTCGGGAATGGATACAAGGACACGTGTGGTCCACGACCAGCCGCAAGGGTGAGGGCAGAGGGATACGGACGGATAGCGGTCGTAGCTGGCAGAGATACGAAAATAATTGGGCAGAAAGCTAGTGGTTTCTCAGGCGAGACTCTCTCGTATACGCGGGATGATATTCACCGGTTGTGTCGTATAATTTACACGGTCAGATGAAAATAGCGGAAAGAGGCGAAGGGGGCGTGAATTCTTCCTTATTTGTTCAGTAATGTACCGAGAGTCAGCGAAAATCAGTGACGATCTGATTGGAATTGAACTCGTTAAAAGTCGGGTTGCTGGCAGGTTTATGCGAATTTGCATAAAGTCCCGCCTTTTCGTGAGAGGATTTCCTTCTTTTATTGTGGTTTTGTTCCTCGTAGGTCTGTTTACGTCCTCGAGTTTTTGTAAGCGAAAGAAGTTTATTTTACGGATCGAGGGAAACCGGGTTCCATGTATTCAAATAGTTTTACGATGGTTTAATTGGAATATGATGGTTTTAAAGATTCGAATTGAGATGTAGTTTCAAAGATAGAAAATTGTTTCATTACGCCTTGAATGTGGCTTTTTTTTGAAGAAAGGACTATGTCACGCTATCGAACGTGCTCAAATCCCAGTTTCCCTTTGTATCTTCATTCCCATTTGTAAACGTTGAGATGCCCCGTTGATAGTTTGCTCGATAACGTATTCGATAACACGATATCGCATACCGTCGATCTTTATCGACAATATTTGGTTAACTATCACGCGCGTTGTGTACCAATGATGTGTAACGATGCGCGGCATTCAGGTAATTAAAAGACCTGTTACGGAGCTGCAAATTATTCGTGAATCTTGATGTAACAGGCGAAGTCGCGACAGCGAACTTAACAGGTCGTTGCCAGAGACAGGGTAATTTGTCTTTGGTAAATTAATAACAATCGCGGTGCCTTCCTTAAGAAGTTTTCAACGCGGCCTGCCATCCGCTTTCATTAAAATTCTATGATTTATCTTTTTGCGCGCCACTCGCGTGCAAATTATAATTAACTGCATGCAAGAATTTGCAACAGAGAGATGAAAAATGAGAGAGGAAAGTGGAGTTGCATTGAGCAACATCGAATTCCATCAATTACTCAAGTAAATCTTTGTCGTTGAACATTTGGAAATAAATTAAAATATAAATTGACATGGGAAATGAAATTTTCTTACGAAGTTCTGCAGAATTTAGGAAGCAGAATATTCTTTCAATCAGTGAACTTATATATCCACCACGATTAAGCGTATCGTAATTGTTGTTTTAACACCGAACTTGTCGCGAACGTTGAATTAGATCGGCGAAAGATAAATCATCGGTAGGCATGATCAATTTACCAAGAGATTCGGTACATTTCGATAAATTGTCAGACAGTCTCGCATGGGATATTGTGAAATTGCTTTGACACATTTCCTATCGTTTGCCTGAAGGCTGCTATGCAACGGAAATCGATAATTTAACCAATAGATAATACACACGATCAGATGGAACGTGTCTGCTTGTGTGTCGTTCGTAAGCTCTATTCCTTGCTTTTGGCCAGTAATTCATGGGTGTTAATTCTCTTCCTATTTCCTGTTACTTACACTGACATTACGTTCCTCTGTCTCACAAATGTATTTCTTTCTTGTTGCTTCATTTGGAGATCCTGTATTTGCAATATTTTGATAACTTTCACTTCTCGTACTTTTTGAAATGATAATAAATTTTCTTATAAAATCACGAAGTGATAAATTTCAATGATTTGTTTAAAAATTGACCAACATCGCATTAATAATTTATGATTTGATAATTAACTTTTTTTCTTTCGAGTTCTTTCAATAATATTTCGGTCATTCGTTTCTCGAACAGACGAACGTACTCTTCTTCATATTTGCAGACTCGAAATTGAAAAAATGAGAAGAAGTTAACTTCCACAACGAGAAACTTCTCTATTCCCGCAGACGTGAAAAAACAAAGTTGACTCGAAAATCATCCTCGGATGCATAAATCCGTTTGCCCGGAGAACAGAGAGTAAATTTTAACGAGGCAGGAGGTCTTTTGTTTTCCATTCGGCCCGCTTCAGTTTTCCATAAATTAATATTTACCAGAAACGGGAAGTAAAGCGAGCTACTTTTCAACTCGCTGGTCCCTCGAACCTATTTAGATCAAAGCAGTTGCTAAAGCAAACAGGCTAGTCTCTCTCTCTCCTTCTTTCTCTTTCTCTCCCTCTATACTGCTGTGTCTTTGGCTGGCGGGGACGAAATTCTCATTACTCTTGCTTGATAGTTTAAACAAGCATCGTTCTTTATCGACGAAACGAAACGCGTGGATATCGTGTTTTCTATTATTCTATTTCTAAGCGTTCCTCTTCGAAGGACTCTTTTTCTCCAACTCGACTCAGGACGAAGACGTACGAGTAGAGGTTCAAGAGTTCACCGAGTCAATGCACTTCTATAAATCTAAATGAACGACGACAGGAAAGTAGAACGCTTAATGCAACGAAACTGATGCGTGACGTCGTCGAGTTTCAATTTCGCGTTGTCGCGAATTGTTTCAACAAGGACGTGATATCATCGAATCATGAAAGTACTATTTGTACAATGACACGACATTGTTGGTTTAATAAAAACTATCTTTTAATAAAAATCGCAAATTATGAATGCGAAAAAGAAATAAGAGCGATGTTAATCGTGGTCAAACAGAGCAAGTCATTTGTGGTCGTTGAAAAATTATAATAATGTAACGAAGTGGCAGTTTTATGATTTCATTTCGATTGTGTAATGTTTCTTTCTAATTCAGTTACTTAATGTAATTTTATTTCCTTTCATCGGTTTTCGTCCCATCGTTGTGCTAGGAAAGTTTCAGGTAAAAGAATTTATTTTATATAATAAGAAAAGCTGATAAAGAAACAAAAATCATTCCAAATTCAAAAGTATTAAATCACATATTAATATTATTTTACGATCTCAATAAAAACTATATTTGTTACGTTTCAAAGGATTATTAGATCCTTTTACTCATTCTTGAATTATGAAAAAACGATTCATAAGGTGTAATGGTCTCCAGTTAAACCAAGTCACAATTTTTACCACACGTCCAATAAGTTCGTATAAGAACGTAACAGGCAGAGGCGGGAAATATTTTGTCCACAAGTGGATTGCACACGTTTTATCGTCGTAATCGATAGCGAAGCATCAGTGGTTTAGTATGAAGAGTTCCTACGAGAACAGTGAGAAATTCATTGAACCGTTACAAATATTTGCACGTGCGATTGTTCTTATTCAGAAAAACATTAATATTGTATATAAACTCCTGGCTTGAATTTCTATAAATTTCGTTTAATTTCGAGCTAGTAACACGTCGTTGTAACGATTTTCTGCGACAATTCCATAAAGCTAACTGTATGTAATATTAATGCGCGCATTTATATTGCTCGTTTTATCTTCTATTCTATTTCGATGGCAATAAACTATATCGTAAAATATATAATCATGTATTTATTCGATTTTTATAAATATTGTAGACAATAGAAACGTTTTTTGCTTATTTGGTTGTTACTATTACAGAAAAATATTTTTTTATATATAGAATTATAAATTCATAGTCTTTTTTTATGTTGCAAATATGTTCTATTACTTCAATAAGATGTTTTAAATTGATATTAAAAAAGAAAAAAATGTTTGCCCCCAGAGAGATTTGAACTCTCGACCCCTGGTTTACAAGACCAGTGCTCTAACCCCTGAGCTATGGAGGCTCACACTCCACCAACTTTTGGCACTGTAGAAGAAAGTTGCGTTTCATGAAATATTTACAGTTAGAAATTAAATAATTATGAATATTCCTATTTTACTTCCACGTATGCTTGAGATAGAATACTGTGCAAAACTGGAAAGAAATCTTCTGAAAAGAATGTAAGTCTAGTTTACAAATGACTAATATTGTCGCGTAATAGCCATTGAAATTGATTGTGTAATGGGAACGTAACGAATAATTCAGCCTTATTCATAACACTTTATCTGATATGCTTATCCATTTTCTATTTATAGTTCCTTATTCGATTAGGCTGTAGTTCTTATTTGATTCATCTTTCACATCTTAATACGTATTTGCATATTTTATGGTCACTTATCCTATTGTATAAATCAATTTATTATATATTATATAAAATCAAAAAATATTCAAAAATATTATGAAATAAAAAATGATTAATCTTTGCGTGTAGTCTTGATAGGTAGACATAGAAGTAGTTTTTAATTACATCTACATTTCATTCAAACTTATTCATAAGATAAGAATATCAGCATGAATTTCTGCCATTATGCGATCCTTATCTACCTACGTATATTACGCTAGC
This sequence comes from Bombus confusus, assembly GCA_014737475.1. Taxonomy (NCBI): domain Eukaryota; kingdom Metazoa; phylum Arthropoda; class Insecta; order Hymenoptera; family Apidae; genus Bombus; species Bombus confusus. The sequence continues at coordinate 1,255,469 of JACXIV010000075.1, read as the reverse complement.
TTTATGTACATGGTTTCGTATCTGACCAAACTGTTATTTTTATTTGTATGAAGTAATCATCGAGACAATAGTATTTCAGAGTTAATATCCCCGTTAATATTATAAAATAAGAGATTGTCGATAAAATTAGGCATAATTAGTATTCATGTGTATTCCTGATTGACAAACACACAGTTTCTAACAATTAAAATTGTAAGTGGATTGATGGCGAACGCATCGAGCAAATTGTACGTCGATTATCTAATTACATTATTATACTGCAACTGTGGCATTCATTGGTAATAATGTTATTTAAGCGAATTCCAACGCGCGGCCGTGATTTATTATGCATACGGCATGCGTCATCCATAACATGCCGCTCTTTCGAGTGAAAACAGATTCTCCAAGTAAAAGGATTTTTCGAAATTTACATTTATTTCTCTTAACCATTTGGATCCTCGATGGAGGTTTATTTCAGTTTACACAAGTGAAAATTCGTAATCGAAGCTAAGAAAGACTTAATTACATCGACCATGTCGCACAGTGGACCAAATCTCAAAAAAGCTGGCCAAAACATAATTTTTCGAAACAAACGAATATAATACGAACTTTGTTTAAAACACTAATAGTAAGATTTATTCAAAAGGCCAACTTGAATGATACTCTGCCGTTCATCCACGCTAACGACTACACGAGTATGTCTACACGAATGCAAGAGTATTCTAGGTATAGCAATCGCAAAACCATTGGGGTCTGCTAAACCACGACGCAGTACGAAAGAGGGCTTAATTTATGGCACCCTCAAGTGCCTTTCTCTTTCTAAATAGAGCCGAGGGTGACGAAACCCTCGAAGCTTTTGAAGCTTCAGGTTTTCTTACAAGGGTTGATTAAAAAGCTGCTGAGTCGTGTTTCTAATCCTATTTTTGTTAATTAAAGTGGCTTGAAGTATAAATAACAATTTATTGATGTCGTGTTAAGCGTTAAATCTTTACGTATCTCTCTATATTTTAAAAAATTTTTTCTGTCATCACTAGGTGATTGAAAAAAGAAATGCCAATGTTGGTATTACTCTTGTAATCTCACTTGAGCAAAGTTCACATTCAAACTGTTTAACAAGAAGAAGACGATGACGACGACGAAGAAGAAGAAAGTAAGCGTCATTCCAACGATGTGCCGTGAATGTTTAATTTGATAAACATGGCGGCGTGTTCCTCGAAACAAGTCGCAGTTTCTGTCCAAATAACCGGCATACGGTTCGTGCTCTGCACAATGTCTGCAAGTATTCGAAGCGTGCACCTGTGCTCCATTTTTGTGTTTAATCGGTGCATTCCCGCGTATACACGTAGCAACGAACACAGAGGTGTAAATGTAAACGGCGTTGCTGTTGTTGCACAACAGGGAAAGGGAGGAAGGAAGGAAGGAAAGGGAACAGGGCTGCTGGGCTCGGAAGGAAAAATGGGAACGAACGGATCTGTAGAGAGCCATAGCTTGGGGAAACCAAATGTTTGCGGACAAATCGTCGTCGTTTTCGACGGGGAAAAATCAACAAACGTTTCTGGCTTGGCCCTAATGCACCGTCCAATGGAAATCGTTCCGCACGCGAGGACACGCTCTCTACATTTGACCGCTGAATTTCGGATCTATGAATATGTCTAGATACGGCCAAGGATACGACGTGTATCCGCTTCCATCGTGGATCGTCGCGTGTCACAGGTTTTTATCGTTTGATAAGGGAAAGGTTTTACAACACGCAATACGCGTGTGGAATAAGTTCCTTTGCGAGGTTTGGAGCATGTAGGGAAATGAAATCTGGGAAGAGGTATATTAACGATTATAATTTTACGACTTTAAGATAGCAAGATTTAAAAAGTTAAGTGTTAACGATTGTGAGATAGTGGCGGTGCCGGTAGATTTGTTAAGGCTGCAAAGTTGTTCGTTTGATTGTTTGATGATTTACTAAGGATATAGACTTTATCTGTATCGTATAACACGAAAATCTGAGCAATTTCTCTCTCTTTCTATCAAATCAGTTTAATTTTCGTCCTTCGCACAGATCCTGCAAAATCTAATTAAAATGAAAAAACAAACGAAAGTGGAAAATACTTCCAAACATGAGTGAACTCCGCTCGTCAAAACCACGATTCATCCACTAACTACGACTTGATCAGTCACGTAACCGCGAACTCTTTGATGAGTTTTTCGTTCGGTCGGGCATGCATGCGGTTTTAATTTGGCTCGCACGAAATTTGGGAATTCAAATTAAGCGGTTTACCGAGAATCGTGACTCCCTTTATTTTCTCTGGACTTCGTCACCGAGAATTCTCCTGGTGCTCTTGCTTTTGCTTCTACTGCCGGTCTGACTACAGCTTCGTTAGACTAATATCAGCCGGATGGTGCGAGGGAATCTTTCGTTTCCGACCGCGTGGAAGGGAAGCTAACGCGAATTTCGCTTTAATTTCTAACCACGTATCAGGGGCCACGGTATGCGGGCATCGGGTCGACTGGAAAACTGGGGCTCTCTCTCTCTGGATTCTCCAGAAACTGCGTTACGTACTTCCTATTAAATTAACTCTTACCGTTTTCGAATTTATCCCGTCTATTACGATAAACGAGTTCTGAAATGTTTTCGAACGTCACACCATCCTCGATGTTCATTATTCTCTGCTTCTCCATGTATCAATTTCGTCGATGCGATTCAATTATATTTTGATGATCGGTTTCGCGAGTTTGATACGTTTCTTCCTTCTGCTCGTGAGATTATCTCGGAGCAGTTTTTCCTGGTACATATTAATTGATAATCGAATTGAAAGCTGCGATGTGGCTTAAAAGGTAATTGCATTTTTCACTTCGAGTTGAGGTTTTCTTCCAGACAATTACGAAAAGAAATTACAGGTCTAAGCTCACTCTATCCCTTAAATTGTTACTCCACAATCTTTGAAAACCTTTTAATTACGATCTATCAAACTCAATGGAGGAAAGCGAGGGAGCAGTTAAAGAACCATCGCCCTTTTTCTTAGACTTTCAGCAAGCATTCGAAATTTCTTCTGGGCTTTTATTCGACGGCAAAACAATGACCCTTTACAGCTCGTAAATTAATGGTGGCTTTTTGCCGACTTTCTCGACGTTTGAAAGATATCGAACAGGTATCGGGGTAAGAAATCGATAAATTCGCGCAACAAAGACCGCGGAAGGGTGAATTGTAAGTCAGCCCCGCGCACAAAGTGCTTTAGCATTGCTGGAAGAGAGAGAATGCTCCGTGTCCCGAGCCCGGTTTGCTCGGTAATATAAAGGCACCGTATATTCGACGATACGTGGCAGAAATTATAGGGAATTTCGAAATACATCGCTCCTGTTCACGTTAGAACAGGGTAGTTCGCAGCAGCACGCCCACCGTTATTGCTATCTTGTAAATTTACCAAGGAATGATATATCCGTTTCCCTATGTCCAGAGTTTCGGACGATACATCTTTCCCTCTGACTACCTATTTAAATGTTGCCCACCTCGTATAATGTGACGTAAATTATCCAGATATCTCGATAGACAGCTTTGCTTCGGAAATAATGTGGTGTAAAATAAAATAGCCAAGTTTGTCAACACACGGTGTATTTTGTAGAAAATGTAGCAAATAATTGGACACGATATTTGAGTTGGTTCTGATACTTTAAAATCGAAACTAACAATCTGTCATATGCATATATTACCAATCGTAAATATCTAAACATTTTCATTTTTACATTCTCTTTATTATAATATCGTTTTTTCTCTCTATGGTTTCTTACATGTCTAGTTTTCTTTTTACGATCTCTATTTTATTTTTTTTTTCTACCCCTCAATCTTCTGATTTGTTCTCTTTCAGCTTGCAAAAGAGAAATAATTATCTCTGCTTGATTGGCCGAAAAATACATTGTTAAATTAATCATTCAATGAATTTTTGTTACCACGTGATACTTCTTATCCCGTATTTGTGTACATTTTCAGTATATACGAGTTTCTTAAGGCGAACTTTCTTGACCGATACATATCAGCAAAAGTAAGAAAGAGCGGGGAGTAGTCGTACAAAAATTTGCCTCCAGAGAGATTTGAACTCTCGACCCCTGGTTTACAAGACCAGTGCTCTAACCCCTGAGCTATGGAGGCTGTTGAAGTTTTTTTTTTCTTCTGCACATCTGGCTATATGCACTTGAATTTGCTTAATCTTTGTAACAAATTGTTTAAGTCATGTCATTGTTACAACATACGAGCTGTATTTTATTGCTTTGACGTATTCATCAGAACGATATTTCGTCAAAACACGCATCCAATGGAACCATAGTTCATTCAATTAATAGCCGATAGGGCATTGCTAGTCACGCTAGTTAGTATACGCGTGCGAATCCACGTTAGGATTTCTTTAGCGTCGACGAACGGACATCTGGCGTCGCATAGCTCTTAAAAGTTAATTGTAACGGCGACCAGGAGAAGCAGCCGCAGATGTTTCGAATGTGAATTTTCCTTTCTGTCGGGCTGCAGTGTGTCAGGGAGAGGGAGATTCTGCAGTTTCAGCGGAAATAATAGCAGTTGCCTTGAGTTCCGGCAGCGCAGCTTGGCTTGCATGCGCACACCTTTGCCTAAGTTAAAATCAAATAAAGAAAAAGGTGAACTGATAATGTTCCGCAGATAGCAGTTTGATAATTACACCAAGGAAACGTCAGACCTGGTACGAAAAGGCATTTGCATGCTTAATTCGTCGCTTAGTAGAATGAAAACGGAGGTCATTGTTATTGCTTCTTTCTAACGTCTGGAATCGCCGCGGTGATAATTATTTGAATCTGAAAATTAGATTCGTTGGATTATCCAGTTAATTGGTAAATGTTTTTTTTTTTTAGAAATTTAGAGAATTTTTTGTTCTTATTTTTATTAAATATTGTTCATTTGAAGTCTCCTGCGTTACATTAAGATATTCTCCCTGTGCAGACGACCAGTTGTTATTTACACAATAAGAAATAAATTGTAATTTTTCTCCTATTAATATTACCTTGGTAGTGATACATTTCTTTGACGATGTCAAAGTAATATCGTTCAGAAATTAATTAAATTACCTGAAAATACAATGAAACGTGATTATTTTAATAGATGCAAAATTATTGTTATTTTTATTTCAAACGTGTAAACAAAGAAAATTTAATTAAACTTATTAAATCGGATTCGACAGTAACGAACAATATCTTCAAGGATAGTTAATACATAAACTGAATTAGCGCATTGCTTTTACAGTGAAATAATCCTATGGTAGTGATGGACAGTTATTAAATTTGATACAGTGAAGTGAACCATTTAGAAATAAAATTCAATATTTTGTCAGGAATTGTTCATAATTAAATTTATTTAAAATATGTATAGATATTATAAATAATCTTTTGCCAATACTCAAATATTTATTAGAAAGGTATATAACATATTTTTGTCAAAAGTTTTAAAAATGTATCCACTGCATTGACATTTTCTGTTTCCATGAATTATTTGCATTTAATAGACATATTATTAACACCATTTTTCGTATTTCTTTTAAATGTTGGAAATAAGGTTCGAAAGAGAATTTGTTGTATCTATGTGGAGTTATAACAGGGATAATACATGCGAATATGCGACCTGTTCAGGTGCAACAACTTTCCATGGAGGGGGAAAAAGGGTCAAACGTCACGTCAAGCTCTTTTCTCCTCTATTCGCTTTTATCACTTCCATTTTAAAAGCTCTTTCGGCCTGAATACCGAATGCACGATCGTGAAGTAGTTAGCATTTAATTAAGTCCAGAAAACGCTCTATTATATACCGTCGAATTCATTATACAGAGATTTCAACAGCTCACCATCGATCAATTTGACAAAATATACTGATAATATACGTACATTGTACATACGTATAATGGTATGTATGTCATTTTATAATCAATCGACACGTTAATAAAAACATTAGAGAATTTTGTATGTACGTTTCGAATATCGAATATCATAGATACAGATACTTCAGGAAATAAGAGAAATGCCATCTCTTAAACTGAAGTTTATGGGAAGTAATTAATCTACCACACGTTTACCTCAGTTCCATTTCACGATTGAGTAGTTAATATAATTCGATACACAATCGGACAGGAAGTATACAAAGTAACCACACGCTGCATTGCGACTGTTCCCAACAAACTAAATATATGCAGTCTCGAAGTTGAAATGGTGAAATTGATAATTGTGGCCTTGCATTTGGAAAATTTATATTTGCAGTAACTGTAGATGAATAGGAATGTTGATTGGGATGATAAAATATTTCTACGATATTAAAATAATCCCAACACCTGAAAATTTATATTAACATAATTACATAACTTGGTAGAGTTCATGCATTGAAATATTTCACATGCACCATTGTTATCTATATTCAACGGTTTCATATCATTAAAATAATTTCAAGCCATTCGCGATTATGAAGATTACCATGATAATGGAGATTGTCTTTAAATTATAATTATCACGATTAAACGCATTATTACACAACTTCCTCAACTTTTCGTACATACATACAAATTCCAAATTGCTAATCATAAAATGATGAGCATTAACATTTTCACTATTACCCTTTGATTCTTTATATTATTGTGTTCCATGAAAACAACAAATTTGCAATTATAAGCATAAGATTAAACTGTAATGCGAATTCAAATCGTCATATTTTATAAAATTAAACATATTATAAGTATGTACATAGTTAAATACGTAATTACGAAAGAAGGGTAAGTGTAGTATCAAGAGTAAGTGCAAGATAATTTGTAAGACAAGAGTAATTCTAGTCTAAATTACGTTTGCACTGGAACATTCATTTTGCTATAAGCTGCTCACTCTATTACGCGGCCTAAATCGATGCACAGAGTGTTAGAATCTGTCATACAACACGGTAGATGACGATAACAGTTTGGATTAATTGCATGGTCAAGCGTGTTTGCTGTTACACGCGTAACAAGCATGTTCCGCAACCTTGTGAAACAGATCATTGGAGTGAATCTAACAGTGGTATAGAGAATTGAATAATTTCGAATCATCCAGTAAATTATGACGCTTCAAAATCGACGAAATTACATTTATTTTTTAAAATTGAGTACTTTATCTTATACGTAGAAGCATTTCTCCTTTTAAATACATTGTAATTATTAAAATTAAACATGGAGGGTAATTTGCAGAAGCATTCCAGTCGATAATATATCAAACATTAACTGCAAACTCATTTAGTATATTAACAAATTATGCAGGGCAATATTTAAATCGTCATTATAATAATGAACTTATTAAAAATTAAATACGGTATATAACCACATATTTTTGCAGATAATTTGATGATATTTTGATAAATCACATTTATTACTATTTATTATTATATCAAATCTAATTTATTATTTACATAAATCTTTAATCATTCGATTAAGCTACCTTCCATTTTTTAAAACTAAATTAAAAAATGTCTTGACATATACGCGGATATGATTTATGTCTTTTGTAGCGTAAATATTCGCATAATAATTATCTCTGTTTTTACTTGCTTCTCATTTAAATATATGTATCTAACATTCGATGTGTTTTATTATTTTCTTTCTCTCAGTGGATTTTAATAACTGCAGAGCTTTTTGCCTCTTATCACGGTGTTTATAATTTTTCTCCTTCTTTAACGATAACGCCATCATTTTTCCTTTATTACAGGCTTTATGCTTTATGTAGCCTCTACCATTGTCTTCAAAATAAATGTCTGCATCTCACGTACACGCTGTTTCTTGCTTAAGAAAACTATAGCGTCGGGCTTCTCTTAAAACCTCCGAGTCTCTTTAAAGTTCAAACTATTGTTTCTACAAAATATAAATTACGAAACAAAAATGACGATATCTCAAACACAGCTATTCGCTGTTATATAATGCTGTCAAATTACATGTAAATAGCAAATTTAAATTAAATAATACTAAAGAACCCAAGTAAACGAAGTACCCTGTGCATTCAAAAAGTCAATTAATTTGAGTCAACGAACAATTCTCGAACGTCCTCTTACTTCTTGTATCGTTGCTATAATCTATGATCGGGCTACAAATCGTTTCCTTGCTCGATAGTATTTTCCGGACGGGAGTTTGCCGGCGAATTATGCGCTGCTCTTCTACGGCATTTTTGCCTCATTTCCGTGACGCTATCCCATCTCTCGCGTTCCTGCTTCATGATTAATGGACTTCCCTTTCTCTCTCTCTCTCTCTCTCTCTTTCTTTCTCTCTCTCCCTTTACAAGTTTTTCTTCCTCACTCTTGGAAGTAGAACGATTCGAAAAAGCGCGGTAAATAGCTCGATTTCGGAGCGGTACGGTCAACAGAGCGAAGATACTGGAACGTGTGAAGTCGATTATTGCAGGCATTCTCGTGGTACGTGGAAATCGATACCTAATTATTGGCCAAGACATACCACACACGAACTACTGTGGGAATCGCCTTGCTTTCCGTTCACCGGCTTAGCTATTACGTGTATGTGCCTGTTCGTGTTCTATCAACGTTAAGCTGGTTTGGCTTCGATGTTATTCAAGTCTTATTAAACCAGTGAATAAGTTTTTTTATTTATATTATATTAAGTTTGTTACGTTAGATTATATAATAAGTTCGTTCGTCTATCGGTATATTTTGATGTTTCGTACAAGTATCACATCTCAAAATTTGGCATTGACACATTACACGTGGTAGCTTAGTAAACATGCTGCCTAATTTAAGAAGCACATAGTTGTCTGTTATCAGCACTCTAATAATCTTAATATGCAGAATCATAGTTATATATAAGAAAGTGTTAGGTATTAGGTTTAATGGAAAAAATTGTCAATGTTTTAAACAGTTTATAAGAAACTGCATTGCTCCATTCAATGGTGGAATCATGGCGATTTTGTGTGCATGATCTCATTTTTCGTTCCACTTGTCTCAGGGAAATATCAAACTGAAAAATATGTTTCTTTCGATAAACGACGCGAATGACCGGTTACCCACGAATCCTGAGCTAGCAAGTCACCAATCGACCGATTCTTTTTCTTCCCATCTATAAAATGATCTCGCTATTACTTTTTGCTTTTGCTATATGTTACCTGAAACGAGTGCTCTCATTAAATTTGTCTGGAAGTGTTGAAAAACAAAAATCTTGGCAAAGTGTTATACGATCAATTAAGAATGAAATTTATCGAATTCATTACTTATTCTTCATACTTTTCGTGGTTTATTATATAAATAATCTAATATTATATGGGATCACGTACGAGTTGTTCTATTTCAATGAAATATTCTAATGTCATATTTTTATTCGATTGAAAAATCTAACTGAAGGAATTAGCCGAGTTTAATGTACTCGCAACTTTTCAGTCTCGATTTTCTCAGAAATGATAAGTCATATGAAAAACTTTTATCCTACATATATATTTTCGACTTATTTTTTCACGTAGAATCGTCTCTTGCACTATGCCCGATTGAACCAGAGAACAGAGTACCGGAGAACTCTGTGTAGTACAATATATCTCGTCGCTACCAATTTATCGCGTGAAATACCTAGAGAATGGAAGAAATCGATCGTATTCTGCTATCTGACACGATCGTTTCTGCCAATCGTTTCTTCCCCAGAAAACGTTTATCGCTTTCGCCATCGGTTAACAAACATGCGACTCGCGGCTATGATGGCGGAAACACGCGAGAACCTGGAAAGCGGACCGCTAAACGGCGACTAGCTGTATTTTATCCGGTTTCGTTAGAAATAATGCGTTGCAGGGCAGAATTACTACTCGCGGAAATAATACACTGGGGAATTCGTTCGTCGGAGATAGAACGAGATGAAGGTAAACTGGCTTTCGAGGAAGCAATGGATGATACAGCTATGCATTATGCGAATGTACGTCCAGAGACTGGCTTGTTTCCTACTTGTGTACATGGGAGTATTCAAAACCGTAAATACCTGGTGAATTATTTACACGAGAGACTGTTTTGTCGGCAGTTGTGTGACAAAGGTAATCAATGGTTGGCGTTAGTGGAGATTTTTCGATCGATTCGTGTAATAAAAGGTTGCGTAGCAGAAGCAAGACAAATTGGTAAATTTTTTAGTTCTTGAAGCAACAGCTTATTCTCAATCTGTGGATAGGAAATTGTTTATCAAGAGGTCGCTGTTGTTATTTCTGGTTGAAAATTTTTAGTAATTATTAAATGTTAAGTTAGCATTTTGTATTCTGACACGTTCCAATCTTGTAAAAGATATCCACGATACGTTCAGATACTACAAAGTAATACAGACTAAGGTTAAGGTTAAGGATATAAATTAACCAGTGATCCATCTATTAAGTAACACTGAAAAAGAACACCAGCCGTTGAATAAGATTTTCCTTCTCGACTACCTCTTAAAATGACTCGGTTTACAATGACGCATCTATTGCGTAATTGTTCTCCAACAGCTTCATATGGATTGTCATTTATCCGTATAATTCGTGCACAATAGTGATAGCGGCGGAAACAGTGGTTGTCAGACGCACAAAGAGATCAAGTAAACGCTAATTGCTTTTTCTCTATGAATGCTCTGGATAATACCATGCTTCCATCGTCCGTACTTACGAAGAACACAGATGGTACTCTTTCACTTCCGTTAAAACGGAAATTTTAATCAAAGCTCTCTAAAATCAAGCGATATTATACAGATCTTATTATATTCGTGTTATTAAAAGGATAGACAAAATTAAATAAATTCTTTCGTCTTTGTTGCTGGTCAAACGGCAAGGTTCATTCGTCTGCAATGCGGCATTCAAATCATTTCGACGAAACTTGTGTCGTGACTCAGTCAACTTCTCCGCGTCCATGTGAATACGATTTGGAAACTGAGGGTCGTAACGTGTTCATTTAATTGCTAGGTTTGAGTTAGATGGCTTTCGATAAACAATTAATTCCCTTCTTATTTCTCTGAATTCTATTTCGGTTCAACACGATCCAGTTCATGTGTACTAACAAGGCATTCGTTTCTTTAAAAAACCCACTTACAACGAGATATGCAGGAAGGTGGCTGGAAAATAACAGTACCCGCACAGTACGACTTATGGCAGCCGTACGTATATCGTCAGGAACACTGCAGATCCGGTGATGGTAGAAAAGCGTCGAGTGTAGAATATAAACTTTAACGGATGGTTTCTTCCATTGCACCATGTAGCAGAAGTGATCTAGGATCTCTGTCCCATCCTTGCAGCTTCTTCAACGCGATTCTCGTTCCAGATAGACCGTTTCCATTGTTCCGTGGACGTGTTACCGTTTTCTATGCGGAAACGTTCGAGTAGAGTTCAAGCTACGATATCTGCTGCTTGAAGTAACACTGCACGATTCACGTTTGGAGAAGATTCGGAAAATTCATCTATGTAATGTTTATAGAATTTATAACATTCTTTTATATGTCAAATAAAAATTTAATGCGAAGGCCACGAGTGAAAAACATGACAAGCTATATTTTTCATCTCTTATAAAACCGTAATTTTAAGATTCAATATGTTGACAATGGATTCTTTGTTTTTTTTATTTTGTTCCGTTTACGTATTTAGATAGTTAGATAATTTTACCGAGAACATTATCACTTTCCCTTTTTTCTAGTACGATGATACGATAGTACGATGATACGATAATATGATGATACGATAGTACGATAGTACTATAAGTACTGTAAGATGTAATTTCTTGCAGTTCTATTCGTACCGTGCAATTTATCACTTTGTGTTCTACGCAATATTGCTGTTTCTTCTTTCTAAGATAATTAAGTGTATATTAATTGCTTGATTATCACGGCATGGTATGCTTATCGCGTTTGTTATGCTGAACTGGAGAATATTTTATATAACCGGAAGTACCATCAAGTGTAATCAAAGGTATAAGACAGTCAGTCGTGTCACAAAGTTGCTATTAAGTTTAATAGTGAATAAAATTAAACAATTCTGTAATATTTCAGTAATTGAATAACGATTATCTATTTTTTAAAGGAGCATTACGACTTTTTATTTTGTTTTGAAATTATTAGCTTCTTGTTTCAGTAACTTTTTTGTTTTAGAGGTCAAGTTTTCAACGCAGGGCCAAATTTTAATGCGTTGTACGGAACGTTATCGAAATTTTTAAAAACAAAGATGTTCACTTTCAGTGGAGTTATGTTCTTCCAAAATAAATAGATTAAAACCGTCAGAACATTAAGGATGATTTAATACTAACACAGATACTAAGTACGTGTTATTAAATATTCTAATTATTCTCTACAGAGTTAAAAAATATCGAAGATATTATAATTAACACATAATTCAACAACCACCAAATTACATCATCTTATTACTTTTTTCGCAATAATGTCTGTTTAAATGATAATTTAATGATTCCACGTTTTCTAATACGAGGTGCTTTTTCCATATAACGTCTTAAACAGATAGTAAGTACAGGGCGATTACATAGGTTCCATAAATGAGTACTAGGTGTCTGATCCACCGTTTACGCTTTTTGCAAGATGAAATTATACATTTACATTTTCCAACGACTTAATATTTTCTTTTTTTGTACCGACGCTATTTGCCTTTTATCCGCTATGAAATATATGTATGTCTGCAGATACATAAAGCATTTATACATGTCTCGAGTTTCATCTAGAGTTCTAGCGTAACGCCTATTTCCAATTTACGTACCCGCAGCTCTTCGCCGAATGTGTATTCAGCTACTTGCGTACGTGATTCGCGGATGGATGTATGCGCGCGATCAAAATCTCGGCTCGTTTTGCGAAATAACGTTTCCTTTAACCTGATAGTCGATTTCATTGATCGCGAATTTCGATCGGATAATATCGCTGGTTACTAACGTGTAGATCTTGTTCTGTCGGTAATTTGACTGATTGATTGCAACTCAGTAAAAAATTTTCAATCGCGATTTTTTGGAATTAGAGAATTTACAAGAATAAGGAAGCAGATCCAATATTTAACACTGTTGTGGTTTCCGAATTGTTATATTAAAATACATGTGTTATATTCATATAATATAGAGAAACACATAAAGTCGATATCCGAACCGAAATCATCGGCTCGTGTTTCAAACTTTTGCCAGTCGGCTTTGGGGTTCCCAACCAACTTCCACGTTGATTTATGTATCCCAAATGAGTTGATCCGAATATATTTCTATCAGGACTTGCGTTTGCGATAAATATACGTTCGTAGTGGATGAATGTACCAGAGAATTAGAATGGATGTGCAATAATTACAGAGGCGGATATAAGATTTATATCTTTCAGGTTGCACGAACCTAGAAACCTGGCCTTATACGTTTCATTTCAGTTTAATACAATTAAAGCTTAAACTTTTATTTATTTTATTTATATCATATTTAAAATACTTGGTTTTTTAAATAATTTATATCAAATTAAAAATTTCATCAATTTGCTTGTATGTTGTGTCCTTCTATTCCTTATACATTTATATGTATTTTTTTATGTATATTATATTTTATTTCATAACATCTAGTATGAGTATCGTTCCTCCTTTTGCATTCTACATTCGATTAATACCACTAGCTACCTTCTCCGTAAAAAAAGAAAAATCGGTCCAATTGATTGATTAGATACCGATTTCGAACGCGAGAAATACGATGGGGTCGCGTTATCGTGAGATAGATTATTGTATCGGCCATTAGTTTGATTACTAATTGAACTGGATGTCCTGTAACGGTCTCCCGAAACCGTTCCCTGTGTTAGCAAAGTCAGGCGCTGGAGCTCCTACGGGATTGGTTACGAACTTTCAGCCAAGTTAAGATTAGTTAAGATAGTGAGGCCATCGGGTCCCACTGCTACTCTCAAGCTTCTCTCTAACGTGTACCGCCTTTTAGCTTTTTTTTCCCCGCTCCTACTTTCTATTTTTTCTCCTCGAATTTTCTCTGTTATCCTCCCTGTTCTGAAACAAGTTACGACATTATAATTGGCAAGTCCGTTCTGTGGGACAGGTTCATCGTGTTCTCCAACCACGAGCTTCAACAGTGGTTACATAATACATATACGCAGGCATACAGTAAAGGGTGTCGTATGTCGGAGATATTTATAGGGTGAAGTCTAAATACCGAACGATCGAAGAGGTTCATGTACAAAAATTTAATTTTACATCAGAAATATACTGATATCAATGAATCAATTGATGAACTTTTTCCCTATCTCAGTCGTGCTTTATACATATATCGTGGCGATTGATTCGTGGACCACCCGGTATATTTAGCTTCGGAAAATTACGCGAGTGAAACTTGTCCACGTCTAAGTACGTCAAATGAAACTGGTGGAACTTAAAAGCGACCGCAAGACGGTTAGTAGAAACAGTCGATTATAGTCAGCCAAGGGAATTGCCAAAGACAGGTCCCTCGTGACTTTTGCGCTCTGTTATTTTGGTTACAGAATGACATCATAGAATTATAATTATCGTATAATTATCGATTATATCGTATGAGACTACATTTACACCTGTCAAAGTAATAGGCAGTTAAAGAATCGTTTTCCGTGTTATTTTGATTTTAATACTCATCCCTTGTATTTCTACATTTCTTTTTCAATAATGGTCTTGAAGTTAATCTTTGTCGCTTACTATAGGTAAATAAAATTGATATTTCTACTAACTGTAACAAATGTTTCAATAGGTATAGCAAAACGATTACAGTATCTACTATTAGAAACAAATACAGGGTATTCTAGTTTTATTTCACAAAGCTTTACCAGTATATTCTATCAATAAAATTAAGAAAAAATGTTTATGTAAACATAGCCTGTCAAATTCTTTATTAAAGTTGTAAGCAAAATACAAAATGCTAACGGATTGGTGTTTCGCCGACACAGCATAAGAACACATTGTCGATAGCCATTTGATATGTTTACACAAATTCTAATGTATACTTGCTAAGGTTTTTTATTTGTTCAACTAGTACGGCAATGGTTAAATGACCATTATCCTCAACGATGGATAGGTCGAGGACGATGAATTCTTTGACCTCCAAGATCACCAGTTTATCAAACACAAATTGATGCGCGTTAGGGGTTAATGCAAAGGAAATATTTGCTGTGATTAAGGAAAATGAACGAGAAATTAGTAATGCAATAGATTCCATTTTCTATAGATATCAGTCCTGAATTCATGATGAAGGACAACATTTAAAGGAATTATAAGGTGGACCGACGATCTATTTCTGCATATGGTATTCAACAGGGAAGCACTCAGTGGTCATTTCGTATTTTTGCTATAAATTTTTAATAAAACATTTAAGAAGCTATATAAGGTTTTAATCTATAATGATAATCTACATAATAATCTCTCAAATACAGTGGCGTCTGAACACTAATAAGAGTCACTATTAATTTCAAACACGATGAAGAGCATAAAACGAGCAACGCGTTCAAGATGGAAACATTTAACAAAGATTGTTTCAAACGACTACTAATAATTAAAATTCATAGAAGTTGTCAGCGCGCGATAACTATCGTGATGGTTCAACCGGCATCACAATAAAAGTGTCCACCAATTACACATAATTTATCACTGGCACATGCGGAAACGTCCGTTTTCAATCAGTCACGTCGCGTAGAACGCACCGGGAAACGCTTCTTTTCTTCTGGTTGCGGCGTTGCGTTGTATCGACCATGACGGAGGCATTATTAGCCCAAGGTTCCTTGCTGATTATTGTTCATCAGTAGAAGGAATCACGAACGTTTTCAAAGGCTATAAAAGATAGGACAGAAACCAGCCCGACTGCTAGTATTCTATAAACTTTCGGTCTATGCCAAAGGATCGTTCCTTTATTTTCGATCAAATTGTTGATGTATAGGTGTTTCGCATAGATAAAATACATTTCGTAATTTATCGAACATCGTGTAAAGTTTACGAAGAGAATCTTTCATCGTACGTGTATCGCTGGTTTTCTGTGAATTATTTTTGGATTTTATTGGTTCAACTAGTTGTATGAAATTTTATATGAAAATTTGGTTTTAGGGAATAGAACCAGCAAATGTAAATGCGAGTGGCTGCAATTCTGGTAAGTATTTCGTTAGTTTGTATTTACTTTCTACTATGATATTAAGATGCTTAGATTAATCTATAAATAAAGTTTTATAATTTTCTAAATTTCTGGCTTGACGTGCTTCTATTATAAGTGCCGAAAATTACGAAGAAATCGGAAAATCTCGTCATTTCAACCTTCTCCCATACCGGGCAACAAACGCTGTATATCGAATGTCTAACTTCTTACCTACAGATTTATCATTAGTTTATCGTTTGTTCGTAACGTCATTTCTTTTTTGCAATTATACAACGGAATGAACGATACGGCGCTAGGTGTATCGGTACTGTTCCAATGGAATGGTGGAAAAGAGTAGATTTCCGACTTTAATGGGAACCGGACGAGTGGGGCTCCGAAAACCAGTCTCCGTCCGGAAATGGTTTTAACGAGGTGGTTCGAAAAGCGGCCAGTACACATCAGAGCGCGAAGAATCGCGAGCAAAAACGCTCTGTACACGCGACTGGTGGACGAAACTGTTCCCCTTGGGGGTGGTGAGCCACCTGCAAATCGCACGCCGTCGACCGAGGGAGTTTCTGTCGAAATTGTATCGTGTCGAAGTAACGTTATTTCGTTCATGTGAGAGGATCGGAGGAAAAATGAGCCATTCGGAAGCTATATCGATCAACTTTACAAATTGAGAAATAGAGAAATATAATAATGCCAATAATATAAATCTTCTTACGATAAATAAATTTATGGAAATTAGTTATTCGTTTGTTAAAGAAACCGAAAATTTGAATGGTGAAAGTAAAATCGTTCTATCTGGCTTTTGAGAAATGTACGAGTAATCAATTTTCGATTTGAGAAAATTACGGTCAAGTTAATCCTTCAATCTTTTCACGAAAGCATCTTACATTCTGAAAAAATTGCTGTTTTTTTTAGTAATTATTAGACACAAATTAATTAGACAAATCTTCCCAAACCATACCGTTTATTTCTCGGTTTTAGTCTTTAATTAGTTACAATTTATTGAGTGTTTCCTGAGTTACACCAAGTTTTGGAAATATTTATCAGGTTCTGGTGAAATTTTCATTTAACAACCGCTCAATTTTTTCGTTTCCAAATTTCTTTCTTTTGATTGTTTAGAATTTTTTCTGATGGAAATTTCATATAACAAGTTTCTGTAAGTATTTAAATACTTTCGTGAGCCACTGTATTATTTTAGTCGTTCGAATAAAAGAATACCGTTAAAATGTGGATAGCGCTGAAATGAAAGAAATACAATTATCTAGTGATCATACTTTTTTGAATGATGACTGGCATATCTGGATTAAATTGCATCTTTAAGATTCCTGTGAACTTGCAAAAGTCTTAGACGTTTCATTTTATCTTTGATTATATTTCGGTATATCGTAAATAATTTTAATAGACTCGAGTTTCTTTATCACTAGAGGCTTCAGAAACGAGAGAACAGTTTTTCATAAAAATCTCACTCCCCGTATCGCGTGAGCAGATCTGTCGACTGAGTTGCCACGAGATTAAAACGCTTTTGATGTTTGTTTCGTTGGTCGATTTTGATATGGAACGTGCTTGGGAGCGCAAGTTAGATGTTCGTGAATAGAAATAGACAGGAAAAATAGAAATGCAGAGAGATTGCAGTATCTGATTAATCGAATGGAATACGTCGCTAGCAAGTTGATTGGTGAAATGAATAATAAATCAGAAAA
Organism: Bombus confusus; assembly: GCA_014737475.1. Taxonomy (NCBI): domain Eukaryota; kingdom Metazoa; phylum Arthropoda; class Insecta; order Hymenoptera; family Apidae; genus Bombus; species Bombus confusus. The sequence continues at coordinate 1,237,733 of JACXIV010000075.1, read as the reverse complement.
AAATGAGTAAAATTGGAAACGATATATTTTTCACTTTTTCTCTATTTTTTAATCGAATAAGACATAGCCAAGATATATTTTACCACGTGAATAATTTAAAAGCAAATAAAACAACATTCGAATAATAATAATAATACGTTTTAATAAAGTAAAAATTTTTACGATATTAATAAATGTTATCGCAATAAAAGAGGCAGTGAGATTGAAAACAATAAAATTCTCATTTCATATTCGTAATATCCAAGCAAGCAACCAAGTTGGACCAAGCAACAGAACAAAATCGAAATGAAAGAAAGAAATAACGGAAGAAACCTCGGTCAACATGTTTGCTATCATTAGAACGCAAATTTCAATTCTCTTCTTTTAAGCCATAAGAAAGGAGCTTAAAGAAAGGTTCGGTTTTTGTTTCAGCCAGCTGAAAGAGTCAAGCTCGGCAATTAGGAAAACAAGAAGCCCGACTGAAATTTCGTCATTTATTTTATTAATCGTTTATTTCTCGTGACAGACAAACAGGGGGTGAAGCGCGTTTACCCTGTAATGAACGTCTGGAATTCTACTCTTCTTTTTTTCTCTTCATTCCTCCTTTTTTTCTCGTGCTAATTAGGTTGCTGTTTCGTTTCGTTCTGCTTAAGACCCTGGGCGTCCCAAGATCTGCTTATTGGGCCCCTCAAATCCCGTATAAATAGCGTTCACAATATCGTGTCGCGGCATGAAAGAAATAGCTGGAACACGTTTTCATTAATACCCGCCGTAATAAAGTGGATTTTTGCGCATTTCAATTAGCAACATTGGAGAATAAATTGAATCTGGTTTTTATTAAAACGTAGAATATTTGTGGAAGATATGCATGAGAAGTTAGAGCATGTGATGTCTTCCTCGTGTAATCTTTAAATAGATCATGAACCAAATCAGTAGCAAACGATGACAGCATTGAAACGCAGCAATCGAAACAATCCTCTTCTCACGAAACACACGGATGAAAAGATACGCTCGGTGACACTGATCGTTTAGATATCGAACATGTACACAACTACTAGTGGGCATATCGAGTTCATAACAATGACGTATGTGTGTCAAACAGAGTTCGTTTCGCTGGAGTTGTCATTTTCGAAAGTTTTGCCATATACAACAAAGGAGGTTTCCATGACACGCGGAACGAAGGAAATTTTAGTATCTTGATGGATGGTACGCGAATAATATCTTGTTGCATAGGATCGAACTTTGAATGTGATCTGGTTCCGCATTAGAATCTCCTTTATGCGCTCTTTGTTCTATATAGAATATGATTGACGTTCCATTGTTCAATTTTTGAAGAATCCGGTTTGCAACCAACCTGCCGGGAAGTCGATGATTTATTTACCTTAGGGCGGGCTTTTAATTGAGAAGGATTTCATTTTTAACGCTGCAACGATTAATCGTCGGAAAATTCTGTTGTTCGTGGTTGATCTTGATTTATTAGCAACGCACTGCCGTTAGTGACCCGGAACTCTATGCTGGATTAGCAAAGATGCTTTTCGATTCTTCGTATAAGCGAAATAAACGCGGAAGAAAGAAAAATTATCAAGAATTCGATACAATGGTTATCCTATTATCTTTTTGATTTAATAGTTTTGGTTTTTGTGAATTTAAATTTTGATACATATTCTAATCATCGTTTTTAAGAGTTTTTCCGATCGAAAATAAATTGTTAAAAATTCGACGCGATTTAAAAAAAAAAAGATTGAATACTTTGCCTGTTATCTCTATCCTTCATCTAGTAAATGATGCGTTTAAAATGTAAATCATAGATAGCTATTATTCTCTTGCTGGTAGATCCGATGTTTATTTATACGTTGCTGAAAATGATTAGAGATACGCTTATAATCGATTCTGAAAGATGATGAGGTAGAAGAGATGAAAGTGGAACGTTGATTATCCGGGGAATCAATTGTCTAGAAACTATCAATTAAAAGTTTCCTCTGTACACGGAGTAAATAGTCTCTTTGATTAGACAATTAATCTCTTCTCGCTTGTATTTCAAATATATATATTTCTTTCAGACGCAAAGTTTTTAAATTTCCTAATTAATATCCAACAACTATATTGTATTAAATGTATCTTCCCTACAGAAATGTTTGGTTCCGCTATATCCATTCGTTCGAATATCGGCTGTAGGAAACGTAGATCGACGTGCACAGTGACGTAACACGTCGAAATGCATACAGTTTGATTTTCCGTGTCTTGGAATTCAAACGATAACTTTGCCCGACTTTGAAGCGGAAAATATAATATTCATCTAAACGTGTTAGTCGAACATGTAGCTCAAGTAACTTCAAAACAGCGAATAACCTAACGAATAATAAACTCGCTCACTCTCTTTCTCTCTCTTTCTTTCTCTCTCTCTCGGCTGAATAAATATCTCAAATTCCTTAATTGCTTCACCAACTAGCAGCTTCATAACTTGGCTCGGTTTCAAGCAGGGCGCAAATTAACAAGATTTGGTATTTAGGTGTTCGTGTTTTTCAATAGGAAAAACTATTTTGATCATACTCTTCATTTCATTTTCTCGACAACTAACTTCTCGTTAATCAGGTTAATACCTTCTTTATTTGCGGAAAATTACGTCTCTGGCAAAGTACTATACATAGCCTTCATACACCGTGGTACAATTCTCATAATGCTACAAAAGAGGTCGTTCTATTTCATTCGCATGGACATCCTTGGCAAGCGCGTACAAAAGGTAATTCAGAAGTTTTTCGCCTGGTTAGATGGTAAAAGTTTAAAGCAACGCAGTTAAATGTTTGTGCTCTTTTTCAATTTATTCCAATATAATTCACTGTCGCCTCATGGATACGTCGTGTTACGTTCATTTGCAAGAGACCTTATTTCGCCGTCTTCTTTTTCTCCTTTTCGCATGGAGAGGTCTGATAAAGTGGCTGCATTCGTTCTTGTGTTTCCAGCACGAACATTATTTTTCAATGTTTTATGTTATCTCGTACGCGTGTTCCTACATCGTTCGAGTAATTTGATTTTCGAGGAAAATGCCAATATCTTCGATTCGACCAGATATTGTGTACAAGTATCGTGCATGCATTTGTTTCAAACCGAAGATCGAGCTCCTAGTAACAGCGATTGAATTTTTCAGGGCTGATTGTAGGAACAGAGGTTCACTTGGACGTTTTGCAACTCTCTATATTGAGTTTATGGTCAGTATAGTTATTCGAAGAGGGTATGTTTCTTTTATTTGAGTATCAATCCTTTTGTGCATCGGTTTTTGTACCTACGATATTTATGAGGACGTAGAAAATCGTTAATATCGTGTAAATACAGCCTGCGCATATATTTGCTTGTTCTCTTCAAAAGGAAATTGTAGTTTTTTCTTTCTCATTGAGATTCTTTTGAATTTGATAATAATATATAATTTTAGCACACGAAAAGGTATTTATTGTGATTGTTATTCAGAGTTTCCAATTCTTATACGACATTTTTTAAAGTTGATGTTTCTCTAAAAACAACACGCATCGAAATAAGAATATATTCCATACACGTGACTCGTAAAACTACGAAACCATAACTGCTAATGTACGCTTTTATATTTTAATAACGTTTCAAAACACATGTCCTATCAAAAATCACGCGCAATTGAGACGATCGGTATATCGTATCTCGAAAGTGTAGAGCATCTTTTCATATTCTCGAGCGTGCCATTTCCTCTAGAAAAAGCTCCAGACAGAAAGTTCGTTCCTTACGTCGAACTCGCATATATCCGTTCCCTTTCCGTAACGGTGGCTACAGAACCCGTGTGTGTCGTCTTGGCGCGCTTGTAAAGGGTTGGCGAACGAGTTACTTGCCCCCGAGGTTCGCGAGAGGCGGCGAGCTTGCGCCAGTTCGGCTCGCGCCGCACAGAGAGACGCGCGCCGCGCCACCGAACGCTCCGCTCCGCTTCGAGGTAATTCGCGGAGGCGCGCGACCGGCCTTCGCCAGTTTCGTTCATCCGCTCGGACCAGAGTCATCTCTCTGCGTCAGCATGACCGATAACTCGCATCGTACGCGTCATCACACCGCTTAAAGATCGATCCTTTCGCCCTGTACAGGATTTCGATCCAGAAGATCGACCGTCCATTGCGAAAAGCTCCGTCGATCTCGTCCAACTTAACGAAGTTTCGTGAATCTTATCGGTCTTGGCGGAGTTCCATCGATCGAATTGATCTCAGCCGAGTTTCTTCGATCGCGAGTGTCTTCGAGTGAACACTGAGAATCGGTTGCAACATAATTTGTGAAGGATAATCAGGACGATGAGTGTTTATCGTTTGTATACAAGTTTTCCAATGGAAAGGTTAACATTGATTACAAGGATAATGCTTGTATCTTAGAAATAATCTTGATTTGAGATCAACGCGTCTTGTCCTTGATTAAGATTAAAGTCAAGGGATAAGAGCGTTATAGAGCATTACTGAATTGAAGAAAGGATTGTACTACAAAGACTTTTGCTAGAATTACTGTGAAAGAGCTATCGTAAAACATCAAGGAATTTGGAGTGTTGTGTTCCGAAGATTTTTCGTAAAATCGAATTAACTCTAACTAAAATCGTAAGATCTCAGAGTATAGATTCGGAAGATTGGGCTTTAAAGTGGACCGTGAGGTTTAGCGCGAACGATTGGTCGCGGATACAGTGCGATCCTACACTCTGCTTGTAATTCTTTCGTGTCTTGCTACTATGATCAACGTTTGAGCCATACGTCGTTAGAGTAACACCAATTATGTGATCCGGAGAAAGCGCAAATCCCACCTCTGTTTACGATCAACACGTGGACAGCTCGTTTATTTTCTTTGCAACGTGAAATAATTGGGAGAACTGTCATTGTTGTTAAATGATCAGGAATTTTAAGAAATTTCGGCCGATCGAAATTCTAGGAAACGCACGAATAGTTGTGCGAATATTTTGTGCTAACATTTTTTCGAATCGAATGAGATGAAGTTACAAGGACGAATGTTTGGTATATCGTAGTTGGATCGTGGGAATACGGGAAATTTTGGCGGAACTGGTTGACGCGGAAACTCGTCAAGGAGAAGAGATCTGTGCCCTTCTGTTCGTCGACGGATCCATGTTGGTCGAGTGCGATCGGCGAAGTGCTAATGGAAAACATTCTCTGGCCGATCGCGATGAAATTGGAAGGGTTAATGGGCCGCTGAACGACGGTAATCGGTTTGGAATCGCGAATTCTTGCTGATTAATCACTGACACCGCACTGTGACCAATCGTGGTTCTTTAGCTTTCGCTTTTAAGCTTCCTCCAAGTGGACTTGGTGAGTAATCATTTTTTGTTAGTAATGTCAAAATGAGAAATTTGGACAAATCGTGGTGTGGCCAGTGAAAATTTAAATTGCTTGATATCCTCAAACAATATTTAAGTCACATTATATTTCTTGGATTTCGGAGTGAATATCTGTATCAGATTAAAATTTGATACGGATAAAGATATAATTATAAAGAATATATGATTATAATTACAAAGCTAAATATCTAATAAAACACTATGTTAATTATTTACAATAATTATTTTAATATACTTAGGTTTCTGTATATAAATATATGAAAGTAAAGTGAAGAGTATTACAAATTGCTAATTAATTCTCATGAAAATTCCTCAATATTATTTGAATTAGGTTATAATATTCGTATATTGAAACATGTTCGTTGTCAGTAGCAAATTAAATAGGTATTATTTTCTTCGAATAACTTATAATCCAAGTAGAATTAACTAAATTCATCTCTTTATAAATTTAGCTATACGTTTCTGCATATCTTTCACTTCCTTTTTTCTATATTTAAACTTTAAAAATTTTCTTTTCTTATCTTCTATTTTTGTAGTCTCTATTGATTAACTTTCATTATCTGAAGAAATGCAGAAAAACATTTCATCTCTTGTACGCTACCATCAAGTACAGTTCAGAATTACGAACAGGAATATCCGTTCGTATGCAGCAGGCTTATTTACACGAGCAAGAACGACTCGTAAGTTGCAATCTATTAAAAAATTGGCTAAAAATATGTGGCGTTGTAAATATTTTCATCTGAGTAAATACGTGCCATTTAAAGTTTTTCATCTGTTATTACTCTATCGAGTGTTTTTTCTCTGGACACAGATTCGTTCCCATTGAAGTTTGTACTTTACGGAAAATGTCGCCTCGTGTTTTGTTCACTGTCAGTGATTGATAAAATAACTGAACATACGTATTTTTGATTTGAATGCATATATGCCACCGATATTTGCCAATTGCTGTAAATATTTTCCTGGAAAACTAACCGAATAAAATTCTCGTTCGTCTCCTGTACCCGCAATAGAGGGTTTTTATCTAGCACGGGACGCTCTATTGCTTGAGGATCGAATTAAACGTATATAACATGCGAATTCTTTGCGATCAAGAAATTCTCGTCGAATTTCTTATATCTTGGATAACTGAACGAGTCAATATCAAAAAATATAAAAAAATCCGTAGAAAATATAATAAATAATAAAAATATAGTAAATAAATCGTGAATGTTTGCAGAAAACATTATTTTTATGAATGTAATTAAAGAAAGTCGAGAAAACTTGATCAATTATTATCCTCATATAAGCGTCTCGAATTTTTATTTTCCAGATCGTAATTGGCTTAATTAATTTGGCAATGTGTTAGGTATAACGAGATACGAGGGAATTTCGTTGTTACAACGGAGGCAATTTTTATTCCTTGCATGATGAGAAAGAAAAAGATGTCACAGCAATTCTTACAGTTAGTTGAGCTTTCAAGGATGAGAGTAGAATAGGTCGAAAAAGTTGGGAAATTGAGTTACCTTCATATTCCGTCTTCTTATCATCAAATCTAATGACGCACGTTAAATTTTTAGTGGTGACTGGGTATTTGAGTACCTGAAAAACTTTATTAATCAGGCTACTATAAAATCGAAGTACTGTCATTAAATTTTATAGACACTGACAACGTTCAACAGGCTTTATGGTGGTTGTAAAATAAATGTATATTTAAAAACACGTAGAAAAACATACTGATAGGTATTATTTTAAATTATCTCATAAAAATGATGTACAAAAATCTTTGCGTTTATCATGATAAATAAATTTAATTATTACTCTTTTCTATCAATCTGCATTGTAGCTGTTTCACTTAAAAATTGTTAAAATACTTATGTTTTGTAATTTCGAATTATGGAAGGATATTTTAACTTTTAACTCTAACGTTGAATAAAATACGTTGAATAAAATAATAACGTGGAATAAAATACGAAAAATTTCAACTTATCGTGGAACAATATTCCATTTTTAACAACTATCGCAACTTCGGCTGCTAATTATTATTCATAAAACGTCGGATTTACCAATCTCAAATCCATTATCACGCAATCAGCAATATTTCGTTTTAAAGTAAAACCTGTCTCTTCCAATGAACAGGACTTTTTCGATTTACTTATACCGAATCAGTTATACTATAATTTCAACGACAAATTAATAGGAAAAAAATATACAGTTAATATTATTTTTATCTCGTGACATTGTTAATTATTTCTTGTGACCGCATTATTTTCAAACATATATTGTTTCATTTATTTAATCAAACCTCAGATTGAAATAAGTGGATTCAATCGATGGAAGTTTATTTAACCGAGTATTAACTAAAATTTCATTGAAACAAATGGAGGTGGGATAAATGCAGTTCTACTGTGTTATCAAAAACAAGCAACTGCCTGAATACTATTGAACGGCAGTGTAATTTGTTCGAAATACGGTTGCATTGAATGTTCCATGGAAATATTCTATACCACCGTTCGCCAGTCTCGTAAGCTATCCTCGATTCGGGTCAAATGTAAAAACCTCCTATTGCGATTCAGCAGTTAACTGCAAGTCCATGACCCCCGCATCTGGTGTTCGAATCGAACGACCAGCCTCCCTACAACTTTGCATCTGCATTTTATATTTATGTGGAAGATAAGTCTGCTGTGTGTTCGGTTTATCGCGTGTTGCATTCACCTGTATCGATTGTTACGCGATACTTTGTATTAGTATCCTATTTTCTCCTCTCTTTATACAAACATCTTTGGCGTTGCTGTTGAAAAAATCGAGTTTTGTTAGTTTTTTCTTTAATTTATCTTTATTCATCTAGGATTAACTTAAAGTCCAAAAAGTTTTTGTTGATTCTTCGAGCTTATAAATAACGCAAGCTTGTATATCGTTTTACAGTATTTGGGTAAAATCAGTGTTTGTCAAGTCATATTGGCTCAAATATTCGAAAATGAAAAGTACAGACGAGATTGGGTCACATCATTCGCAAAACGAATTATCGGCGGCTTTTGAGCGGTGATGCGTTATTTCGATCGGTGATATTCGGTCTGCCGGACGATGGTTCGTTTTGTTCGAGTGCCATCGAGCGTTTCATTTACGATATAATGCGGTATTTGCTGGAATATCGTTCGTTTTAAACGCTTCCAGGATTTTCGCCGAGTCTTTTGTTTCGGCTTCAGTGAATTCGGATAATTCGAACTTTTGAAGCAGAATTGCGGAGTTTGATTCTACCAAAGTCACGCGAAATTTTTTTTATTTTTCTTCCTTTTTGCCTTTTAGAGGAGAATTGTTCGGTGATACAAATGGAGTAAGCTTGGAAACGCGAGATTGTTCAATAAATCCTTGCTCTCAATTATCTTTTTATACACTCGAACTATCTTTCTTTGGATCGTGAAGACTAAATGATAATTTTTGGAGCCATACTGGCATTAAAGATGTAATTGAGCGTGGTTATAATCGAATTCCAGATAAATTAAAGATAACTATATTATAAAAGATATCGGCTGAATATTTCTAGTCGAGAGAAGTTATTGACAAGTTATTTGTTGTCATTATTTTAATCTTTTGCGACAGTTCACACAATTTCCGTGTTTCAGCGATTTCTATACACGCTCCATATTCGCCTGTTTCCTTCGATAAACACGTTACTAAGACGCAACTGAGAATTATAATCCAATTTTCCAGACGAACGGATTGTCCTGTTTCAAAAAGCGACAAAGGCGACAGCGCGAATGCGAAAGTTTTCCTCGTGATAATTTATTTTACAAGTTGCTCTCGCTAAAAGTCTAATAGCAACCGGGAAAAGTAGCTTAACGATATTTTTAAACGACGAGCAACCAGGTCGAGGTTCTCTCTTCTGGCGTGTAGGAAATCGTTTTAACAGTTTTCTGCCTGTTTGCTATAGCACGCACATTTTTCACTGTCCTCAGGAAAACCGATTAGATGAGAGCTAGTGGGACCTGTGACATTGTATCATGATGAAATAAAAGGAAGAAATTGGAAAGTGTTTAATTTTTAAAATTTTATCTTTCCGATCTAGAATTTATGTTCTATTTAAAAATAGCAAAGAAATTAATAAAAATACTTAAATAAGAAAATACATGAATTTATCATACACTTTTATATTTTTTGCGTGTCATAGGGAATAATTTTACTGAATTAAACATTTAGCGTCATTTCTTTTTCCGTCGATAAATTTCCCCATTTTTTATTTTATACATGAAACGATTAAAAACCTTCCTATGTATTTTACTCGTATCTATTATTTTTTTTTAATAACTACAACGACCCGAAACGTTATATTCTGTTTGCAAAAGTTTTAATCTGGGTAAATTGTATTTTGTTCGATGGCATATTTTGGACGGAAAAAGGCTATATTTGTTCCTAACAAAAGCTTGTTGGTATTACATTAACGATAACGATTTACTATCGTTAAAACAACACGTAAATGAAATAACAGGGCAAAAGCATTTTGATTGTATAATAATGCATTTGGCTCGGGGGGAGGGGATATAGAACATTGAAAAAAAGTCGAATTTTCGTTTAGATAAATCGTATGCGCGTATTTCGACTGTGTGCTACTCAATGATGTTCCTTTTATCAGAATTTCAAGCTGCCAAAAAAATCCGATTAAACACTGGATTTTCTTTTTTCCAGTGAATTATTTAATGGATTTATACAAAAAGGGACAAATAGTAAAATAATTCCATCATCTGCTAAGAAACCAATAATAACAAAATATTCGCTAGGATAATACAAACCGAATAGTCAGTCTTCTATTAATTCAGTAAAAATATTAACATTATCTTCATGTTCGTTTCGTACATTAAATTTGTAAAAATTTGTTCATTGCCAAACGGTTGAGTGATTAATAACTTCATATTTCAAACTGGCTTTCTGAAAAATTTACTTTTTTAATCGTGTAATTCTGCTAGCGAATCAACGATATTCGTTGTCAATGATGCACGCTTTTTTCGATTGCGTAGATCGCAAAAATTCGCGGAATTATCGAAATTCATAACACTGTGCCACTCACAAATTTCATTCGCGTCGTTCTGCATAGAGAGCTTTCATGCTGTTAATGCCATTACGCAATCATTTCGCGTTACTGCAAGCAAGCACACGCGAAAAAAAAGAAGATAAATAGAAAGAGAAGAGAAAAAATAAAATAGGACGGACAGAAATGGATAAAAACAGACGGCCGTTTTATTTAGCCGCGTTAAAGCTTGAAATGAACTCTAATCGCTCAGCGTTGCGCGTGCGAATACCCGAATCAACCCTTGCAAATCGGATCATGTTTGGACAGCTCGTTAAATATTTCACCGAGCGCAAATGTAGCTACAACTTTGCTTTTGTCGTTGCCAATGCGAAATTCTTCGTTAACGCTTCCATCGATACATTATTTAATTTATCTCGTTTGACGGGGAGGAGGAGGATGCAAACAACTGGTTAACGATGAAAATTGATGCTCGTTCGTCGAACAGTTTAACGAAATATACGTGCGTATGGGTCGTATGGTGGAACGCTACCGGTGATTTATATCGTTTGAACGTTTCTTGCTTCCTTGATATTTGATTCTAGCAGCGCGACTGCTATAAATGTGGTTCGGATACTTGAAAGGCATTGTAGAGGACCGAAGACAAGTTAGGAAGCATTTAATTTTACAGATTTGAGTTCTTGTGTTAGATAGCAGATGATCACGATTATTATTAATATTCTAATTGTAGAATATATTTTATAATCTTTAGACGATAAGTTGTAATTATTTGTAACGATAATCATGTATATTTTCTTCGCAGCTTTCTTCATCTTCTTGCTAAATTCCAAAATTAATTTACGGTTAGTTAGGTACATTAATATAGTATATACTTAATACTTCTTTCACGTGCACCATGAAAAAAAGGTTACGCATAAAGTTTAATTTTGGGCATCGTTAAATTTTTCCGGTTAGAAGAAGCACTTAACGAATATGTTTCCATTTATTCGCTGACTCCGTAACTTCTTATTGACTTCGCACTCGGGTTCCTTAATTATCGCGAAAGTTCCCATACTCTGCAACGCTGTATAAGCAATTCCAGAGTTGGATTCAAGCAGTATTCTGCACGCATGTAGATAGTTGTATTATTTTATGTGATATTAATATATCAACTTGCGTAGAATGTTTCTGTTTTGAAAGAAAATGGAGCATATTAGATGATATAATGGCAGAAAGTACAATTTTCAATAATTTCAAGACTTTTCAAGTTCACTGCCAGCATGTCGATAAAGATTATAAACCATAAAATGGAACCGATTAAATCTCCAATTGTAACAATGTCAATTGTTAAACAGCAACGAATCCTCATAATACACGCAATTAGCGAAACAACAATAACTAACGAGAGTATGCATTAATCGAAGGCCGATTTTGTCATATCGCTGATCCGAGAGATAACAACAATACGGATTAAATGCAGAAGTAATTCACGTGTTCGAATCAATTTCAGTGAAAATATTTGTTCGAAAATGTAACGAATAATTTACAATTCCGATATTTATACTAGAATAATTATTCTTGAAGTTATAACGAGTCATTATTAATGATACTTGCGCATTGCTCTCGTCTTTTCTTATTTAAATCGTACAATTCGCTAACGTACTCTACACAAAAAATAGAGCCGAGAAACAGTGAGCTCATTACGGTCCACAGTTTCTCGTTAGTTATCGCTGAATCGTCCCGAGTTATTCGCTTGGCTCGCGGGAAAAATGATTTCAACTCGAAAATTCATTTCACCGCGTTCTTTCGACGAGTAATCGCACTGGGAACGGTACGCGCTGTTTCCACTAGTTCTCTCATTTGCAAGGTGATCACGTGTAAAGTGATTCGTCGGTATTTTCATCGATTAAATAATTTATCGCTTCGTTTTAACGCTGCACTTGGTGTGAATATCCCCGATATTTGAAATATTTCTCCCATGGAATATAATTTCGTCGACTCTATTAAAAACATGACTACGTGTCATTTTTATCAGCTTGGACTTGGAGTATATCGTAGTTTCCATATTTTGTAGCAATATTTCAATATTTCCGCGAATATATATAGCGTTGAAACATTAATTTTATTTTGAAGGAGAAAACTTGCAGTTTATTGCACTTTGAAAATTAATCTCCAAGAAATGTAGAAGAATAAAGTAATCCGGTCAACCAATGAAGTTAATTATTTCAATCTATAAGTTGCTAGCTCATAGAAACAACATGACGTGGCAAAAAATATCGAAAGAACAATAGTTCTCGACAGAAAGTTGTTCAGAGGAACCGATAGACTGAGAAATAAATAGGTACACCATGTTTATCTTTCTGTTGTAAGTTTAGACCATGTTTCTTTTCTTTCCATGCTGTCTTCGAATCAAGTTTACAAAAGAGGTTACGGTCAGGAAGAGTGTTTTTCGAACAGGAACTGGTTCGAGAGAAGAACATTAAGCTGAAGTAAAGGACATTGAAGTAGCCAAGGTATTTTAACAAAAGCTCGATTTAAACATCGAAGTAGTTGTTGGAGTACTGAAAAACTCCATTGCTTTCCAAGACTGATAATGATTATCGGTACAAGAGCACAAATTACACAAAACAAGAACGAATTGCTTCTTTTCAATTTTTATATCTCTATTGAAACGAAATCTTCCCTTGAAATTAACAAATTTTTAAATTATCTTCTTACGCGTTTACTTTGGCCAACAAATTGATTGTTCAATTAGGTAAAGTACGTCATTCGATTTTGATGCTTAGCCTGTTTTCCAGAATAGCAGGCGCGATCCTTTAATTGTTTTCGGAGGTGTATTATCGGCTTAAGGCTTGTCCGCTCGCTTGTCCGGATAATCGGCATTCTCTGTATTTGCGTCTACTCTAAAGCGTCCTGCTGTTGGTAAAGCGTCTCGGAAAATTTATGCCATAAGTCCACTTGTAGAGTTCTCTGCTTTGATTTTGTCGTAAAATAAACATTTGCGTAATTAAATTTTTGAAACAAATGTTCTTTATCTCTAATTACTCGAATTAAATCGAGAAAAAAGAAGAAGAGAAAATTTCGTGCAATTTTTAAGAAATAAATCATTTGACATTTCACACTATTTTATATATTGAACGAACGATTATTTATTATTATTTATTTATTATTACTTAGTCCGTACCTTTCGGCTTTGGACGAGCTTTCGGTTTTATATCCCGTTTACATAATACGCTTTTTACATTCTATCAACCTTATGGCATTATCACCTTTTGCCTCTTCCCTTATATCTATCTAATCTCTTTTTCTTGTCTATCTCTCTTTTCTTATATAATCTATTATATTGCATTCTATTATGAACGAACAATTAGATTTTCAATATTTTATAGTGGAAAAAAGTTTCTGCATACTGTTCGAAATTCATTTTATCTCAACCGTCCTTTATCGGCGTTAGACTTTGTCATTAAAATCGTTTTAACTCCCTACAGGAGTATAAATTACGTATTCCTCAGATAATTATTCAAACGATAATGAATTCTAATTTTACTGCAGTTGTATAATTATTCCTCTAGTCAATATCTTTATCCTCGAGAGCGGTTCTCTAGCAGGAATATAATATTCAGCGAAATACGTTCAAGATCTATTAAAATGTATATTTAAATTTGCGTATGCGTGATTTTGGAATAGAATTTTTGATAGAAAAGATGACCCTTTAACCACTTTTCCATCAAATTCCATTCTCAAACACAGTGGAGCACGTTGGAATGAATATAACTGGTTCTAGAACTTTGTTTGATTTAACAGATTTGTTTTGAATTAGTGAAAACAACGATAAACATTAAATTCTAAATTCTTAAATTCTAAACATTTAATTCCTCTTCAACACATTAAACTGCTTAGAATTTGTAATTGAATAAAAACGGTAACGGACATAACATTAAACTTTTATAAAAAATTTCCATTTTATTTTTTTTTTGACGTCAATTTATGAAGTTCCCGAATATTTTTGAAACATGAAAATTCAACCTTTTTCAACATTTTTAAAAATATTTAAACAAAGGTTTATTTTAAGTCACATGATTTTTACCTTCAGACATCTATATACTATACTTTAATATACCGCAAAACATTTCTGTTATTTTATCTGCATTTATTTCAGATATCGAACATAGAAGTTAAAATTATGCTAGTGTTCGAATATTTTCAGGACCAACTATAAATGCAATCGATCTTCCTATAACACGGTTAATTCGTTCCGCGTTATATCGAAACCGTGTTAATCAAGAAAATCGTGACATTCGTGTTATATGAAAGTTGTCGAAATTTATTAAGTCGTGCTATATGGAAAACGTGTTGCAAGAATATCGTTGTCGCAATTTTTGTATCGTGTTACATCGAAACCGTGTTACGGGAGGATTGAATGTAAGTCTGAAACAATAACTTATAGTCGTCAATGAAAGCTCCATTGACCCGTAAAAAATCAAAAACCGATGCTTTATACCGCGGCGAACACATTTTCACGAACAGTCTGTGTATCCAGCGTAAAAGGCAAGCGGAAGATCGGTGAAAAGCAGTCGAAAACAAGCTGAAATAAATCGAATAATCGACGGATCAGTCTGTGACGCGCGGATGCCACGAGAATCGAGCCGATTCCGTCGGAATAAAAGCGTCGCGAGCCCGTTAAAACGCAAATGTTGCCGGAGTGCGGTTTCGTGTTAGGGGTTGCGAAAGGACTTTCTGCTACGCCCGTTTCCCTTCGCCTCCTGCTGCTCTTCCGCCCGGTGTTCGCACGCGTTCTTATTGGCTTCCGTGGAAAACGTCGATGGCTACAATTTTCCTGAAAACACGGCGAAATTAGCTCACTTTGCGAACAATCTGTATTTTTGGATAATCAACGTTGCTTCTTCTTATATCGTTGACTTTTTTTACTGAGGAGCGTTGTTTCGCGCTGTTTATAGCTTTTCTAATAATTTTGATACGCGTGGTTACTAATTACTAAGCTGCGGATTTCAATGTTAATTTATATTTCACTTCTCTATAAATGTCTAGTAATCACTAATAACAAGGATACTTAGATTCGGTGAATCAGAAAAAATCTGCCACCAAAGCACAATACAAATTCGTTATTTCCAAACGTATTATTTTCCTATTAAAATTAGTATTACTGAGCTGGTTAATTGGCAAAGAAAATGTAGTTTCCAGTAGGGACTCGTAAATTCCCTTCAACTATTTTCCACGTTTCGTGTTCGTACTCGGATCTTCATTGGCTCTCATGAAAATCACGATGGGGTCAAAGGGTTTGCGACCCCCTTTTCAACGTTTCTTCCTCCCTTCGTCAGCGTGATCGGTGCAGCAAGTTTTCGACGAGACACATTTAGGGTAGAAGACCGGATCCCTTGTTACGTGATGGCCCGTGTTTCCCGTTACGTTGGCCGCGTGTAAATTGCTGTGCATCTGTCGCGTTCCCAGTGGTACGAAAATACGAAGAGGCGAGCTTCCAATTAAAAGGAAGTAAAGATGGAAATATCCAGTCCAGTCCCGAATTCTCTCGTTTCTCGTGTACGTGTACACGTGTGTATGTTTATACGTTTCGCACACATTTAAATGTATTTTATCTCGTTAAACAGAAAAGACTACTTAAATGATTATCCGATTTTATAATAGTTTGAACGTCTGGCAACAAAAATGAAAATTCTGCGTTAAAGACATTGAAAAAGATGAATACGATACGTATCTACATAAATATTTATTTTTGCCAAAAATAAGGTTCTAACACCATCCATATGGAATCTCACTGTAAGCGGAGAAAATTGACCGGTCGCGAGACGGGAAGCTTATGGCAGCTTATAGCCACGCAATCCTTTCCCACAGGATGTTGATCTCGAGGTTTCAGGGCCACTTTTCCGTTCTCCTTTCCTTCTGCCTGTTACGAGAAAACGTGTGAATTGGTTGCGCCCCGCATTTGCATGCGAGCCCATTGAATTTTATGAATATTGTTGCCGAGCGCCGCTTTACAATTCCCGTCATGCACCGTGCGGATAGTTTGGAACGTTGCTCGCTTCCAAGACGCGAATTTGCAAACGATCCTATCCCACCATTCGCCTCCTCTTTCGCGAAAGAACATTTTATTTCTGTGGATCCAGGAAATTCGTGGCTGTTCTAAAGCCGTAGTAGAATACTCGCCATGTAGTTTCCTTTTGTATAATTCTAGACGAAATTGAGTGATAGCTAAAAAAAAAAGAAGAAAATGGGGGGAAAAAAGAATGGTAAGACAGACGAAATCACTTAGATTCTACTTTTTAGGTTCTACTTTTCAGATTGAATTTTCGGATTTTTTTTGTAATATTTTTCAAACCAGTGTCATTTCCGCTTTATTTGAAGCAAACTTGTTGGAGATTCTTATCTAATTTGTCTGAAGCTTTTTAATAAAGACTATTCGTTTTCAAATTCGTTTCAAAACATATAAGAAAATATTAAAATAGGAAGAATTTAAGATATATTGCATAAAATGATTCGCGTTTCTTTCGAAGTCTCGAAACGATGTTATTGAAATTAATTGTGTTGCGATAAAGCTACCGGTTAAAGTTCAAACTCACGATTTCTCTGCACGAAAATACAATTAATCAGGAGCTTCCTTTCCTCTAGCCTTCGTGCTTTTTTTCGTAGGTTTCTCGCGACACAAGCGGCTAATTGACGAGCGTTATGTAAATTTAAAGCGCCTTTAACGCTTAGATAATCCAATCGTGTTTACTTTCTCTTTTTTTTTCTTTTTTTTTTGTGTTAATCGTTAGATAAAGTATGCATATTGTATGTATATTTTCGAAAGAATCTTTGTAGCCACCTTCCGGGTAATTGTGGCCTCAGTACACGCAAAAAGTTAATTAACTGTTAGAATTATTTGCCGTTCCGTTTTCGTTAAGGGAAATACCTTCAACGAGAAGCTAATAGCTGCTGAGCTCCTATATTTAACGCTTGAAGGTGTTTAGATTAGATTTTGCTAATTTTCAGTGATATCGGCTTCGCCATTATATAACGCGCAACATTATTATCTTAATTCTTATTTATAATAATAATTTAATTATAATTGTATCGTACCACGATAATTAAAGAAGAAATTTCCTTAATTATTCCACCGAAAATAAAAAAAAAAACACGAGAAACATTAATCTAAGAGGCCCATACTCTGCAAACGCCATGAAACTTCGCTTCATCTCCAATCCATAATCTTCAATTTACAACGAGCGACACTGATTAGCAGGAACGTAATAATTCTGCTTGATAACGAGAAAAGAACTTTCATGTTTCTGAAATGAGAAAGCGTGGCGAGCCAGAAAATTACGCCGAAAAGTCGTGAAATTTTCAACCTTATCAATAAACCGAATACTAAATGTAGTCTCGTGGTATATCGCATTCCTCACGGTAATTCGATGGAGCTTTCCCAGCGGGAGATGGTCCTGGACAGTTATTTGACGTGGGAAAAATGACGAGAGTTCCTGCTTCATTTTTTATTCTAATTATGCGATTGATCCATCGTATAGTAGAGCATTTGGCTTAAGAAGTTGATCAAAATTCAAATTTTCAAATTTCGTAAAGTGACATTAAAATCAGAAAATCATGAAAAATGTGGCTGCTTATCGCGTTCTTCTTCTCCTGTAATCTTCAATTTTGACTAAATTGGGTCAGGTACTTCACCGTGCAGCGTTCACCTATTCGCGTTAGCCTCGTTATCGTGTTGCAAAAATCTAAAATCTTTTTGTTTCATAAAGAAGCAAAGAAATCACGTTTTCTCCCTCGTGGGTGTAATTTGTTGCACCGGCCGTTAAGCATTGACCGTGTTAATTCTTCAAATATTTTTTTCCCGTCTGGACGCGCATAAAACCGTGAACGCGACGCCGTTTATTTCAGAGGCAACGTTATTTTTCTTCCACGGAAGAAAAGCTCGTCGCGTTATAAAGGATGAAAAGTTTCGTAGCCGTCGAGTCCATGTGCATTTGTGCGCTGACACAAAGAACGTCGGGAAGAACAGAAAAAAGAATAAATATATTAGCGTGTCTGTGGCGTATACACGCATCTTTCTCAGGTTTGTTTCGTAACGCGTGCTTCACGCGGTCGCGTTAAGCGACGACGGTGTAATGGCGGAAGTTCGAACATGAAATGGCGACGACGAGGATTGTGCCACTGGATTATTGTTATTTGAAATTAAAATGTGAACCGTTTCGAAAATAACGTTGAAGTGATATAGGCTTTCGTTTATAAAGTTGGCATTAAAATCGAATTATTTACCAATTATTTCCGAATTATTTATTCATTACGATTCGAATGGAAACAATAATACATTTTAAATAGCGGAATTATTTTACTGATGCTCGTGGAAAATGGCGCAGATTAACCGAAAAAGATGGTAACAAGTGCTAATGCATTCATCGATCATGAATGCAATATGCAAAACTCAATTATGCTGGCTGAAATATATGCCCAATATAGGTACTAGTCTAGTATCTAGAATGTCTACTATTAGAACCACGAGCCACGAGAACAATTGCGCGTCGTAGTATGCATTCAGACATCCCGTAGCATCCATCAAGTATTCAGGAACGTTGTATACGTCCGGTATTGTTAGATATTTAATGTATTTTGAGGAATTCTCTGAAATTGCAATCTTTGCTAAAACAATGTAATTAAATATTCTTTACAAAAAGGAAAAGCTATTATGGTAACATCGCTGAAAATAATTTTAAAATTTTAAAATACCTCACGTGTTATTATACCATGAATTATTTCAAATTTACTACACTGTACAACTATTGAGCGTCAACGCTGTAGCTATGTGTTTCCCTGCAAAGCAAATAGAACACTGTTGCACAATGAATAAGAGTTAACATGTAAGAGTAAGGGTGTAGCAGTTTTGAAGTTGCCGCCATATTAATGGCGTCCGGATGACATCCGTATAGTCTGAAGAGATGAAGTATTATTCCAATGTCCTCCAACATATTTCTGCTGTTGGCATTAGTTTCCTCTAACGTGGTTTCTTCGTTCTGTAGAATTTCTTCAAATATTTTTCTGTCATATTTTCTCCGAATACTTTCTCTTCCAATATTTTCCTTGTAATATTTTTATATTCACTATTCCATGTTGATCTTGAAACCGCTGATGAACTACCATTGCGTAAAATAATGTCCAATCACGAAATATTATCTCTTTCTGCTACTATTGCAAAATTTGAAAAAATATTCCGTAGAATTTCTTTCCGATTTTGTCAATCTTCTCTTGTGTTTTCATTTTACCGTTGAAACGAATGAAAAAATTTAGAGTTCGATCGGAAATGAACGAGAGGAATTTTTATGCTTAGCTTGGAATTTGCATCGGAAAGGGTGATCAAATTCAATTTGAATCGCGCGAGAAACTTGTTGCGGATCGAAATGGTTTTCGAGCACGTGCGTGAGCGTTTAATAATGCTTTGAGTTTTATTGTTGGGTGTTTATGCTTTAAGTAAAATCGACGGTTTTCCTCCTGTTCGCGCTGCCTCAAATCAGAACACGCGCCGTATTCTGCGACGGAACTATCCGCGTAGAATGTTTCCACCACTTCATGCCTTTTAACGTGGTTCTCGTAAAATACGAGTGTATTTCAAAGGGGTTGTAACGATATCGAGCTCTGCAGACCTGCAATTTACTATTTCCACTGCAATTTTGCGTCGTGATTCCTTATTTACTTTTCTTTGAGAACAAAAATGTTCTGTTATTATGAAAACGATGTAGGATGAATTAATGACATTATTATATTGTCATTTTTAAAAATGGGTGTTAACGTGTGTTGTTTTAACTGAACATGAGTAATTATTAGTGACGATGATATCGTTAATCATCGATTATTACACTATAGATGTTCGCTCTACTTGATACGTACTATTATTAGGGTTAACAGGATTTATTAATAAAGTAAAATTATATTTTTATTAGCATTTTGAGCAACGTTGATTAGTATTTTCCCGATTAAAAAGAATGCCAGTACGTAAGATTATAATAGTTGAATAATATATTAATTTAATGTTTTGAGAGACTCGCGTCGAAATCTAGGTCAAGTCCCCTTGTCATTCTTCAACTTCGACGTGAAACTTGCAATAATTAAAAGTTCAATATTTAATAGCAGTTGAAAAAACGAGGAAAATTCTTCTTAAGGATTTGATTAATCCAAGAGTCCGTCGTGACACGAGATATAACTTTTGTAACTTCGTTCTGAAACAAGTAGGCGAAGAGCAGAGAGAAAAGGCGGATATAAGGAAGAATTGATTCTCGGTTTTAAGCTGAAGACGTAGTTTTCAAGCTCCTAAATCTCGTGGAGCTTATCATCAGAAATACGATATTCGATACTATTTCAAAAAAGAAAATAAAAAATGTAATAGCTAGAAAAGATTACCCGAATGAGTTTTCATTCGTTATAATACGTTTAATTTATTTAGAATTAATTTAGAATTTACTAGTAAAATAGTAGAATTTATTAGTAAAATACGTAATTGAAAATAATATATGTAAACCTTCCATACTTCAAAGAGATATTCATAACCGTGACACATAATCCTAACAGTTTCATCATGAAGGAAAAGGAGAAAGTTGCAAATTAGAGAAGATTAGCAAGTAAAGTAAAAATTTAAACCTTCATCTTCTTAATATCATACTTGTCCCGTGAAAAAATTGATGCCAAATATTAAAACGAAAATTCTGATAAATTAAGGAAATTCTTATCCACCATAATCCCTACAATTTTTATGATGCGAGTGAAAAAGAGGATCGCTAAAATACAGTCCTCTAACTCGCAAATAAGCAAATTATTCCTCTTCCGATATGGTATTCTTTACCATATCACGCGAAATAAATTTGAGAAAATTTTTGCCATCTACTGTGCAATCTCTGCAATCTGTATTACGAAACGAAGAATGGATAGAAAAACTAGAGCAATGACTATCAGACCTTTCTATCTGTGCAAACATTTATCTTTTTTGGAATATGAAAGACACAAAGAACGCTGAAAATTCCTACTAAATTAAAGAAGATATTCTCAACAAAATCCCAGCGAGCTTCGTCACAAATATAAAGTGGCAGATTCATTTACGTTTAAAGTTATGAGATAGGTCACGAGAAGTTACGCGTTTCTTTTTCTATAATGTAATTTACAGTACTTTCGAACTTTCATTTTGAATATAGGAAAAGTAAATTTCTTTCGTTTCATCAAAGTTAAAGGAATCGCACGACCGAACATTACGCATAACCGGATACTTATTATAGTACGTAGCTCCGCTTCGAAAAAATGAAAAGAAGGAGATGAAACGGCAGACACGGTGAATAGACAAGTATGTAATCCACGAATCGTTCCTTTCGCGGATTAATGAAGGGTCGTGTCGTGGACGGCGTACGGAACAATGAGATCGGCGCGGGATTATAAAAGTCAGGATGAAAAATCGCGAGTATCTTCTGCTCGAGCGAGTTAAACAAGAGGACGAGAACGACATAATCTAAGATAAATCCGTGGCCTCGGGATTATAAAGCCGCGGCATGGATGCATTCTCGTGGGAGACAGGCCTCGGTGGAATTAAATTTCGTGTTCGTTGTCAGAGGCGTGTCTTGCTTTTCTACTCGTCGACCAGTCCATTCTTCCTTCGATGTTTTCTACGCTCTCCACCGTGGTCTTCCATATCTTGTTCTATCCCGCAATTAAGGAAACTCCGTGATCACGGCTGCCGTGATATTTCGTATTTAACGCACGAAGGTACAGCGTCGTGGAAAAATTGTAGACCAAAGAGAAGTATTTCATGTTTTTGAATGAATGTAAGGATGTCTGATGTTACTTCGTTTCTATTATTACCTATTTCTTAACTCTTTAATATTTATATCTCAGATTGTAACGTAATCCGCGAAATTCTGTTAATTTCTATTTTTATTAGCGCCAGACCAAAGCTTTTGAAATACGGATAAAATATTATATTATTATTCGATTTTCTCAATATAATTCATTACGAGATCACTATGCTGGATAATTTAAGAAAATTTTGTACGGTACTGTACCTACAGTGTTTCGAAGAAATTCTAAATGGCGGAGAGGCATGGTCCAGGTTCAGAGTCGGAGAAATTATTATGTAGAAGATGTAAAGAGGATTTGTTGTTGATGTTTACGCGGAAATGAAAACAAAGTTGTTCAAAGGGTTGGATGGTGGATATTATGGGATGCCGGGTACTGGAATGTTACGAAATAACAGAGGAAGGATGTATTATTCAAATTGGTTTTGAAATAAATTTATTAGATACGATTTGGATCGGATTTCCTATTAATTGCGTATTAATAAATCCATACTTAATAAGTTATTTCAAAAATCAAATAATTTTGAGAAAAAATTACTTAATTTTATTATTAATATATTTAATGGTAAAATATCGAACGATTGATTAGTGTTAAACATTTCTTCCCCTTCTATCATGAAACCAAATTTCTCTAAATTTATATTGAAAGAACGTGGAAGAATGTCGATCTCGTCAAAAATTATTTGTATCGATATTTTACGTTGCTCCGGACTGAATAAAAAATTCCTTTTGAAAGCCGGTAATATTCCAGCCGCGTACGTTAAAGTAAGGGAAAATGAAGGCGAGAAGGCGCAAAAGGTTCGGTTCAAGGGTATATACGCGGTAATCAATTTCTCCAGCAATCTTTTCACTTAAGGGGCGGGAAAAAATCTGGATCGATATTTAATTAAGCGTCATAATGTAATCTTCTGATTAATTTTTTCATCTTGTAAAAACGATATATATATTGGATAAACTTCACTACGTATTCCTTTGAAGCAACAAAAAGGAAAAAGGGGAAACAAAGAAAGAAGGGAGAAAAAGAGAGAAAAAAAGTAAAAAGAATACAGGTTCATATTTTCTTTCGTGTCATGGCTCAACCGGGAGATAAATCCCACGAGAACAAGAGAATTTAGGATATTTAGGCTATGCCAGGTTGCCTGAGATTAAATTTCGCTTGCTATTGATTGCGCCACAACTTCTCGTGGCCGAATCGTGAAATTTCTGGAACGAATAAAACTGTGTCTGCATGAGACAACCGTATGTAGATTCGATTGCTGCGAATTCCGGTGACGTTTTGCCCGGTTAGGACATTGTTTCACTGGCTTCCGTATGAATGAATTATATGCGTGACGTGTGAAACGAATTTAAAGCAAGGGGTACATGGAGAATAAAAAGCGTTTCAACTGAAACCACGGTGTTCGCTCTCGTGCGGTATTTATTTCTCAGTGTTGAAATTTGGTTCGCAGGTAGAAATTATTTTGAACGTTAATTGTGATTATGCTATGGCGACAAATGACTTCGATGCAATTATGATAGATATTTATCTTTTTAATATTAATTTTAATATCCAGAGGTGACATAAAATTTAATTTGATTAGGTTATGAGAAGAAATTATTTTAACGAAGTTACGATATCTGCCTTCGGTAATATTTATCTTGATAGTAGGTATTAATTGTGAAAATTAAAATGAAAAAAGAATTGTCTAAAGGAATAACTGATTTTAAATGGTCTTGCAAACAATTGTTATTTTATTACAATTATTAATGAAATATTTATCTTTCTTTAATTATTTGAATTACAATGGAAATTAACTTGACGTTAAAAATGTTTTCTGCGTCGAGATATATCTTGCATGCTGTCGAAAATTAATTGCGATGAAAGCTAACTCTAGTGGCATTTTAATGAAATTTATGTATTATTCTCTTTAATATTAGGATCATGATGGAATTTTTAATTTAATTTGAAAAATTTATCGCGGTTACGTAAAATAATAAATGAGAAAAGTTATACGCAATTTTACCTGTATAAATGCTATTTTCCTTTACGTAACAAATAACGTAATAAAAAATACGTAATAGCTATTATCACCTTGAATTTTCAATAGAATGACTTTTTCGTTGTTTCTAATCGTAGATATCCACGGTATGATGTTTTACAAGAGTTTGTTATTTACATGTTCTCGAAACAATGAATATTCGTGCACGACGAACTGCAGTATTCTGTATTAAATATTCAAAAAGCGATGGAATAGCTGACACAGTCAGACAGGGGTTGATTCTTCGTATAAAAATAAATTCGAAACGTAAAATAAAGTATTCTGCTTTATGCAGCGCTCTACTTTCGAGGAAATTGCATTTTAAAATTTATAAAATATGCATTTATTCCATCATTTTTTAGCATAATTTAATTTCTACTTTGTTTAATTCAAAAATGTTTCGATTACATAAATCCAGTGGAATACGAATGAAATGCTAAATATTTATAATAAATATTCTATTTTAAATATTATTATGTACGAAATATTTAATATTATTGCAAATCGTTTATTGTCATTGCTGTATTTTTAAAGATAGTAGTTAGAAAAATAAAGTTACATGCAACAAATAACTTTTTCTTCATTAATAATAATTATGAAAATGCAGGAAAAATATTAATTAAGTTTAGGTTTCAGGATAAATTTTACACACAAATTATTGAATTTTCACAAAAGGGATTCCTCATCGTTTTACCGAGAGGGATGATTCCGATGGTAGTATACATAGACACCTAGACATGGATTATGTAAAAGTGTACGGGAAAGTCTCTTAGCAGTCAGTATCCTTGGAATTAAATTCTGGACGGACGGTTCGTTAAAGAAAAACGTGCTTCGTTTCATCGTCGTTTCTTTGCATCGTTAGCACATTTACACGTAGCTAGATCGGTTTCTTATAAAGCGTTTTTCATCGTTTCCGTCGCAGTCGACATCCCTAGAACTTCGACGTTCTCGCATATTCGGTTGCCTCGTATAATTAGCTTGTGAATATTCAACGATCTTTTCATACCGTGTTTCGTATCGGTGCCCGATTTATTCACCCCATTTTTTAAACATTTTAATAGTCGAGGCATGCAAATAACATAATTTCTTTTATTACTATAGACATCGTAATATTAGAGACAGTTATTATTTTATGGGAATAAGTTTATTAGGAAGGTATAAAATGCTAAAAGAATAATTGCGGAAATAACGATCGTTGCTGTTTCAAAGACGTGCAATTAAAATCTCTTTCTATGGAGCTGCTGCAACTTTCTGTAAAGTTTCTTCTTGCTCGATATTAACGCGCAACCAAACTCGAAATTAACTCTCTCACGCCAAGATTATTTTCCACTGTCAAGAGCCACGCACTATGCGCTCCGCCCTTTCAAAAGAGAAAAATTTTAATTGCCAAGTAATCAAGCCCTCGAATCCAACGATGATCAAAAAGGAACGCTGCAGCAAGCAGCAAAGAGTCATGGCAAGTTTCCAAAGTTCGAAACGTTGCGTCGATGGAAGTTGAGCTCTCAAGGAATGTACTTTTAATTAAAGCCAACGCAGCGGCGGTAACTCGTGCCTGTGTAATATCTCTGCAAATAAACAGCCGTGTCTCTACGTTCTAGAATCTTATCGCGACTGATTGGAACGCGTTCCACCTGATTTGTACAGTTAGTGGAATCCATGCGGTGACATCGTAAATTATCTCCTTGAGAGATGGCATGTGTGCTTTAGTTTACATAGATCTCCGTAATCATTTCTGCGTTTGTTAATCTTCGTGTGATGCGAAATTCTGTACAATGAAACAAACGGCTGAATTGGTCCCTGAATTATTTTACTGATAAAAAAGAGTGGACTTTTTGAGATATATCTGGGCAAGGGAAAATATTTCAAAATATCTCAAATGATCTAGTTGAGTCTTTGAAACGTATAAATTTTAGCTCCTGACCGATGTTACTACTTCGATGAATCTTTTCCTGCGACAGTACATCGTTACTCTTGATTCGTTCGGTGGAATCTATGGAAACGTTGTGAAGGGCTGTAAATAAAGTAATTCTACTTTTAATTTTCTAAGATTCTCGGTACTTCCCTTTGATTCTGGCCTTGGTCTTCTGACTGATTGTGCAGGTAGTTAATTCCCTTTGTATCGAGCAGCCTGTAATTAGTATAGATTCGTTATCTTGTCGTTTGGTAATGAAATTTTCGCGGAATCGGGCGAGGTTGCTCAGAACAAGCAATTGAGTTAATACAGATGTTTCCGCGTGTATTGCGCTGATTGGTAGTAAAATCGTCGGTAGTCGAATAAGTTAATTAAAAATGACTATCTACATCGTCCCAAATAAATTTTATGAATTTTAGAAAACTCCGCGCCAAATAATTTGGAAGAGCGGAAAATTTAAATAACCAAATGATTTCTATCGCTTATCAAAAATATTGGTATGTCAATAATTGTAAAGTAGAATATTGAGCAGACATCCGAGTAATTTTTAAATACTAATAAACTTTAAACTCCCTTGTCCTTTTTTTCCCTTTTACAGCCAACGTAAATTCGCCATATTTCTATAGCTTAATCAAGCAAAAGGGCAATTAAATAGGGTATGACGAGACTGAATAGTGATTCAACGAGGCGATCGTATTAGATGATAATATAAGTGGTCATAGTGTCCGGTTAAGCGGCTCGTTTCTTATTAAACGCCTTAACTTTAATCTCGTTCAATTATCGCACGATTAGACTGCGTTGCTTCGCCTGACCTATATCCTCGACGTTGTGTCAGCTTATCCTAAAATTGTTTCCTCGAACACGCACTAGAAAGTTAATTCGACTAGGGTGGCTGATTTAATTAACAACGCGCACGTTCACAAAGATGACGAGCTGAAAGTTGCTCGATTAACAATTTCTTCCCTCGACCTTATTTTTCAATTAATTTAAAGTAAAGCGTGTATAAATACGTGTATTATATAATAATATATATTATTATATATAATATTATTATATAATATAATTATTATATATAATATTATTATATAATATAATTATTATATATAATATTATTATATAATATAATTATTATATATAATATTATTATATATAATAAATTATATATAATATTATTTTATATATATATTTATTAATATATTAATTTATTTATTAATATATAGCGCGTATTTTGAAACATTTAAATTTCCAATAAACGCACAATTTTTCTATTTCAGCATTCATATTTATTATCGGTTATGAATTTGAAGATTGGATAGCTTGTTCTATTAAATTAAGCGAACTATCTCTGGGCTAGGAGAGGGCTGTTAAATTATCACGCGAAAATGAATGAATTAATTTCAAAATAACATTTCTTCTAGTGTGTGGCAAAAGGGTGGACTAATTTATTACGTAATTTATTTTTAGTAGAAATGTAATCATAAAATCAAAATTAAAATTCATTAAAAAGATGGGTAATTTACTCCCGTGTTAACAAAGGTATTATTTTCGCTGTGAAAAGTTTTGTTCGTTAATAAATTACACAGTAGGTATTTTCATAAGTAATTTTTGCTAATAAAGATAATGTACGCAGGAAAAAAGGCCTTTCAAAAATTGTCACAGATTCTGATGCAGGAATATATTAAATTTTGATATTTGAAAAAGAAAATACAACGATAAAAACAGCAAACTGCAATAATTTACTAGCAAACAAAGGAAAAGAGTCGACGTGTAATTTCAATTGACTTTTCAAAGCTAACATAATATATAATAAATCCGTGCAGCTGTACTTCACGTTGTGGAAGTTAATTTTGAAAGCAAAACGACGCGACGCGGTGAATACGAAAGAAAAGTTGCTCTCTTGTTCATGAAAAATACAGCGACCACTTGAAAGTATAGGCTCGGCTGAAGAACTCGGCAAAGAGAGGAGTAAACTTTTTAGGATACTAAATGTCCAGCTGAGTCCTTCAAGGACCCTATCGATCGAACTTTCTCACGTTTCTAGAACCGAGTTTTCGAGGATCTCTCGACTGTGGAAGTTGAAGTATCTGTAGAGTAGAGCTCTGTAGAGAGTGATGGAAGGACATACGCCATGAATTTGATTATTTTTTACATTGTTTTTAAACTTCCGTACCCTTTGTCTTCGAAAAATCGAAATACCTTCATCGGCGTTAAAATGAGGAATTCTTCTTACTTTTTACTAATTGCATTAATAAAGCCTTTTTATACAACGATAATGAAATTGTTAATAAACCATATGAAATTTTAGAAGCAAATTTCATAAATTATATAAGTCTATAACCTACAATTTACAATGCTTGTCAATTCGTTAATATTATTGGCAAATTATCGTGCAAGAGAGCCAAAATTATTAACGTAAAGAGCTATTTTTATCGTAGATGAAATATAAAATAAACATAATTGGAGTTATTTTTATTAATTAACTTCTTTCTCGCGTCTCGTTAGAATCAGCTGAATTTATTATCAGTATCCGTTTCCGATTTGTCATACAATCGGCTTATTTTGCGGAATAACTTCACTCGTAGTTGGAGAAACGGCATATTGAAGGTTCAACCGATTCGGTTAACCGGTTAGTGAAGTTAACCGAATCGGTCTATTGATTGTTTCGGTCGGTTAAATAGCCGAACTATATATAGGCAATAACAACTGACCGACTAAGGTTAACCAATTTCAGCAATTTCGAATGGACGATGTGAAATTTGCGATCGATTTTCCTTCCGAGTATCAATGATGTTGTATAATGTAAATGCGCCTGCTGATGCAAATGAAATTTTGACGTTTCAATGTAAGTTGCGTACGTGTTACTTTCGTTTCGTTTTTTTTTGCGATATATTCGCGATTAAACGAGAGAAGCTTCGACAGAGTTAGGAATTAAAATTCTTGCAGGTAAATGATTGTAAAATATTTCAAAGGTCGTGTTTCAAACAAGTTTCACGGACTTGAAAAGAGTTTTTGAATCTAAAGTACAATAAAATCAAATTTCTTTACCAAATTTAAATATATCCACAGTAAGTATCAGAATGGTGAAACATCAAAAACAAAATGTATTGGTTTCAGTTTTAATAACTTTCCGTATATTCCTCTAGAATGCCATTTAATAATTTAATCGTTATCGCAACAACGCGATATTCCATAATACCAGCATCGCAATTTTATCGTTGGTTATAATTTAAATCATTCACAGGAACGTTTCTCTCTGAGACCAGTGAGAACTTTTCGAATTTTTCGATTTCACGAACAACGATTCAGCAAATGATTTTCCTTTTTTTCATTTTCGATTAAACAAATAACCACTGCAGAACTAACGGTAACGAGATTTGTTAATGGCTGATAACGAATGTAATTGGCCGCGCGAAAAACAGGCATTCGCGGAGCTGCGGGATGCGCGAATGGAAAACAATCGGCTATAAAAGTTCTCCGCGCGAGGATATTGCGTCGAAAACATGCGATCCGATATCGTTGCATTAAATTTTCTGCGCAACAGTTAAATTTCATCGAGTTTAATTGACTGCAAGTCTCTACGCGTTCGCACGTGTAAATGACGCGATGTATCGTGTGCTATCGAAGAGCAAAACGATTTTCCGCCATTGTCCCCATAAAATTCTTCTCTCTGCTCTTTTCATATTAATTTATCATCGGTTAGAACAATACACAGAATACCGCATGTTTGACATCTACGTGCTCTTTGTTTTTCATTGCTCTACATTTCATTCTGCATTTTGGATTTTTATAAATGTTATATACGGATCGTTTGACGCGTGTCAAAATGTCTAACTCGTTCAACCCTCTTTAAGCAAAAATACTTTGTTACGCTCCTTAGATTATTTCAATTCTTTGTGCCCAGGTTTAATTTCTGGCTATTCTAGACTTTACAAAAATCTGCAAAAGTTCTGGGATACTTATCATTTAGCTAGATCTTACAATCGTTCGCTAATTTTCTCGGAAATGAAGTGTCGTATGAAGAAGTTTCATTCTATATTCTCGATTCATTTTTACACATAGAATTGAGGCGGTTATGGGTGCAAAGATCAAATTGACGATATAAAATTAACAAAGTTTATTTAAAACTGTATCTTTAAAATTGTAAACTCACTAAATCGCTCGAGTATAACTGTTCGCTGTGTATTCGCTCGTATGTCCGGAAATATACTGATCGCTTATTCGAGTGCCTTTTCCGTCTCGGTCGACCTTTGGTTAACCGTTGAGTTCGACCTTAGTCGGTTACATTTGATCAGTGTTTATTTCGCCGTTCGTGTCCTTCTTTGTTTTTCCCGTTGTCTTGTTGTTATTCAAGACGGTTACAAAGGTATTATTGTCACCACAGAATCACTCTCTGCTGTCCGTATTGTAACCACCGGGACACCTTGTATACTTTAATTAGATCCATTGAAAAGTCACAGTATTCTGATCACAATTTCCCTCGTCCTTAGTCGCCTATCCACGGGTAAAGGATCAGAAAATATTCTTTAATTACCAAGCAAACTTACCATGAGAAGCCGGCCCGGAGGCGGTTGTAAAAGAAGCTCGCCAGGGTGTTATTAAAATCCCTATGGTGGCAGGCTACATCGATAGAATTTCATTAACGAGTTTCAAAGGCGGACACCGTCGAATGGTTTAATTCCAGCAGAAAGTTTCGAAGAGGGATCAGCAGAGTAAGTAAAGAGGCTCGAAGTTCGGTCGTATCGATGTGAATACAGATTAATATCCCGATGCAAATTCCACCACGTCTATGTTGTCATAATGAATTCTTTGATGGAAAGAAACAGAGCGACCGACGACTGGTTCTGCGCGCGTGAAAGCGCGAAACAAACAATAATAATGGAAATAAAGCACGATCCTAATGGTAATAACTTTGGAGATACTCTGGAGGAGAAAGAACGTGCGAATTTCGTGATATATCCAAGCGCAGGAATGAAAAATGCGAGCTGGACGAAAACAGTGGCACGCTACTTTAATTTTCATTATTATGAACGCATCTGGATGTGTACTTGCTTTCTGTTACAACGAAATGCGGGTGTGGGAAACATGGAAAGACAGGGATGGGGATAACAGCATTTTTTTTTACCGAGGGTGAAACTTTTGTTTATGTAACTTTGCTTGTGATACAAGCTTCGTTAATGCTCTATAATGGTGGGAAAAAGTAAGTTTAATTCTTGACTATAGATCATTTTGTCTCTGAGAGGACACTGAATTTTTATTTCGTTGTCTATTGCATTTCTGTTTAAAATTTAATAAGACAGCTTAGAAACTTCAGCATTTATGTATCTTCGGTTAAAGGCACAATTTTATTGTATCTCTTCTTTACTCTACTAGATCTCGATTTTTTTATCGGAGAAAAAATACTAGACGTACAGTACCTGACGAACGTATTTGTACAACGTTTTTTGCAAACAGTATAACTCTTTTAAGTTTAGGCTAAACGACTTGAGCTTTCGTGAGAAGTTAGACATATTAGTTTATTAGATGACGTGTAAGAAATAAATATCGCGGTGGAAGAAAGTTCACGCTTTACAGGTTTTTTTATCTGGGCCTGTAATGAAAATTGAAGCAACACATGCTGAAGACTTATACCAGTTATGTGAGTGCTGAAAATTTCATTGAAATCGGTTAACGTTGTTACGAGTTATAAACAGTTAGAAGCAGTGAAAATTGTAGTTTTTCAGGACTTTCAGCTTGAAATGTAAAGGATCTTACATCTTTCGATGCTTGTCGCTTCTTTCCGTATGAATCTATTTCGATAACATTTTTAGCATGTACATGACTGGCGTAAGTCTTCAAAATGTGTTGTTTAAATTCTCATTACCGGCCCGGACAACAAAGTTGTAAAAAGTGAATTTTCTTCATCGCGATTTCAATCAATTGCAATTTTTCATCTTTTCACATCATCTAATAAACTAATACTTCTTAGGAAAACATAAGTCCTTAGGTCCAATTTAAAAGCAGTTATTCTCTTTTCAAAGGTGTGTACGAATACCCTCGTCCGATACATTGCATTTACTTTTTGAAAATGCTTATATTGTCGCAACGATCACGCGTCACTAAATCAACCTGGATAGAGTAACACTACGTATTTTTGTTAACAACTTGCTGTAACCAACTATACAGCAAATCAAACAATCCTCTGGTTTATAGCTCAAACAACATCAATGGCCGTTAGAAAAAAAGACGAAAAATGTAAAAAACGTTTGAAAAAATAAAACAGGACGAGCGATAACCGAGAACGAGCAATTTCACAAAAATTCCCACCGACCCTACTCCGCAAACCGACGAAAAAAAAGGGGGGGGGGAGAACAAAAATATTTAAATTCGAGAGTTTCCGTGTATCGTTTCGCTTCTAATTTTTTTGCGACAATTCAAATCGCGTTTTGGAAACGATCACGCCACGCGTTTCGAAACGCTAAAACAAATCAAACCGTTCACGGCACAACAACGATTCGGGACGCAAGATACGAATATTAATCCGCAAAATTTGCTTCAATCTCGCCTCTGAATTATCACCGATCGTGAAATAAAACAAAACTGGAAAACTACAAAAACGAGAAGGATAGAAAAAACAGAAAAATAGAAGAATAACAAGCCAGAAACAGGCTGGTGTGTTTGCGAAATTCCTCGTTTTTGAAAATAGCACGTGAATGATTTGTGTTTATCGAACGAGATTTCCTCACTGAATGCTCGTTTTGTAGTTTCCACACGTTGCCATAGGTTTCGAGGCTAGTGGTCGAAACCGGAAATCTTGGGGGATCAGATGGTTTCTGTCGCAAAAAAGCAGCAAAGGAAAGATGGAATTGCGTCTGATTGGACAAAGAGTCGATCCACAGGCAATCTGATCGATTGGTGTACCTGTGGTTTTCTGAGAGGTTCCGCTACCAGTGATTGTAAGCTATCCTTACGTTTTGATTATCTTGATGGAGCTTGGATTTGGTGAAAAGATGATGAAAAGTAATATGAAAGAAGGAAGCTAAGTAATGAAGTAGATTTTTTTAACTTTCCACTCACGTTATGAGTACTTTGTTTAATTTGTCTTGTGCATTTGTTTAATTTGTCTTGTGCATCTTATACGATGGTGACCATGGATAACGTTTATCGTGCCCAATTTAAAATACAAATTAAGATTAAATGCTCCACAACAAAATTTACAATCTAAACTAGAGTTCTCAAGGATCTTTTTTACTTAATTTAACGTCTGAAACTTAACCCTGACGTATTTGCTATATTTTGTATGATGAAAAACTGCAACATTCAAAATGCAAATTAAGATCAACTACCTTAAATTCAAGAAAACAAATTAAATATTCGAAAAGTGAAAATCAAATTAAATATGACGCAAGGATACCAGCCGAGAGAACGTCGTTGACCGGACCAAGCGATACCCAACGTCACGGAATAACCAAGGCGGCGAGTTTTCAATATCGAACGTTAGCGGGCAATTTCTAAGAGGGATTTCCCCGTCTTTCCAACGTTTCCCTCGAACGTGAGACACGGAAATTCA
Organism: Bombus confusus; assembly: GCA_014737475.1. NCBI lineage: Eukaryota > Metazoa > Arthropoda > Insecta > Hymenoptera > Apidae > Bombus > Bombus confusus. Next base: position 1,204,113 of record JACXIV010000075.1, on the reverse strand, counting down.
TCCGCGCGAGAAACAACGCCTCGTTTTGCTCGAAATTGTTCCGCGTTAGAAGCTACATCTTCAGCCGCGATTCGCTCGAAATGAAGCGGAGCAGCAATTTTTCACGGGGCCATTATTTTTAATAAACTACGCGGAAGCTACTCCTGGCACAATCTATCGATTGTGCTTTATTTCCATCGGGCGAGACGAGCAGAGTTCCAGCGTAGTTCGTGCTTCGTTTAAAATTACGAGATAGATAGGAACGTAGAAAAACACGATTGTATTTAATACAGTCATCTTTTCGTTTAATCAATACAATTTTTCCTTTTTTTTTTTTTTTTGAAGTATTCTACGTTAGCGAAATGTTTTATTACTCAACTTATTAACCGAGGTAGATTAGGTGAAAATATCGACAGAAAATAATGGCGCACTCGAATCATGAAAGCTAGAAACTTAGTCCAGATCGTGAATTTGTATCATTTCATCAAATTCAAGAATAGCGATCTTTATGCTATCTGAGTATGTTCGAAGTGTCCTTACTGATAAGGATATAAAGCGGATTGCAAATTGGAGCGGCTAACAGACTGAAGTGGACTTGAGATACCAGCGATCTTTCGGATAGAAGAAGCGAGGGTTATATTTGTATAGAAAGTTTACAAGTGAACGATTGTTTCAAGTAGATAATCAATTTTAATCTGGAGAAAAGCTTAGAATATTGGTTGTTATATTATTCAACGATAATAGTTCCTTTCTAATAATTGGGAAAAAGAGAAGACTGGGGGAACTGAAACCCGTCGCCAGCAGTTCTAGCGTTAAAATAAAAGTCTTAGATTCAAAAGCCACTGCATTAAGATCCTTAACTACTTTAATGAACCTTCTCTCCCCATTCAAATTGCTGATAGTGCGCCATCGTCCATTCCATTTGCTGAGACCATGTAAAAAATTGTTGAAGTGTATATCACTTCGAAGAAAACTCTACATCTGATCTGTTTAGTATTCTCGTTTTTTTTTTTTTTTTTAGTAATAAATTAATTTGAATGGAAAAGAGAAACGCGGCTGGCAAATGTATTTGTGAAGGCATTGACGAAATCAAGGTTCTGATATTTACGACAAGAGTTAGAAAAATATTCAGAGATAATTGTTTGTAGGGATGTAGAGTTTTAGGGAGGGTGTTGAAGTGGTTATCACTTCTATGAAAACTCTACATCTGATCTGTTTAGTTTTCTCAATCACTGAAGCCATCGACAGTGTATAAACGATAGACAGGCGACGATGGTAGACCATAGACTTCCAGTTACTAGGTAACATTGCCAACATGCGGATCTGGACCAGCTCAAACTGTATTCATACTTGCACATACACTTCTTTGTTAAATATATTTTCTATCTTACAATTTATCCACGCGTTCCTCTATTCATATAACTAATAACCTCAATAAAAACTCCACCTCGGCACGAACATCTTGCTCGAGAAGAACAAACGTGCTAGATGAAAGATCAGATGTCTGGCGATCGAGCAAAGTGGCAGAAGTGAGGTAATTTGATGGATTGCTGCGATCTCCGACTGGTAGTCTAGATTTCTTCTTTGTTCCTCGAGCCAGGAGGGAATAAGATGCATTCGTTGCTTTCGATTCGCGAAATGCAGAACGGTTTGGGTAAGTACAGCGAATCATTAGGCGATTCTGTGAAAGTTCTGTCAAGCGGTATTGTTATCTGCAGACTGTTAGTCGCGATTCGTCGTTATCGCTTGATTCGCTTCGACAGACGGCGAGTTCCCGATAAATCTGAAACGGATGTCATATCGATCCCTGCCGGAACCAATCGTGATTTCACGAACTCTGATCGTCTTAACCTTTCGTGATTCTCGTGCCGTTATCGCGGCTTTCACGTTAGTTGCCATTCAGTTTAAACGTTAAGATTGTCTGGGGCAATGTTACGACCGGGAATAACGATCTGCAGAGTTCGATAGATTACTATTATTCCTTACCAGAATAGGTTTCTAATATATGTACGTATACAGGATATGAATAGTAGATTGTTGAAGTCTGTTACGATCTCCGATTTTTCATATTTCACTCTTGCATTCGTTAAAGCGAAAGAAAGAAATATATTGTTGACGTTACATCCCTTAAAAAATATGATTTGGCCAAAAGTTTCAAGAACGAAGTAGAGACGAACGACCATAAAAATTCCGATCGTCAGAAACGATAAAGGAGAATGAAATAACAAAGAAAATTGCTCACGCAATTTTCTAATGAAAACACGAATATTTAAACACAAGCAGCATACCAATTTTAATTGATCGAAATCCTCCATTAGCGCGCGTGGCAGTGTCAAAGTCTTTGAAATCACTAGCAGTTATTAGAATCGTTCTCATTCACAGCTGCCTGACGTCGAAACAGATAAATACAGACGAGGGCACATTTATCGTTGGTTTGACGTCGAATCGCGACGGGCCATTTATACGTATTTACGGTGCAATTCAGCGACTTAGTTAATTGGCTACGTAGATCGCGGCCTAGATGCGTTTGTGGCGATGACCCGATTCCCTTAGGAGCAATTAGACGCCGCTTGGATGTGACTGAAACCGCACAGAGGCTTCCACTACCGATCGATCGGCCAAGAGATAGGCAACGATCGATTTTGTTCGAACAATGGATCACCGACAGTCCCAGACGATGTGATTTGTCATGCCATAATGGTTGCACGAAATCCATTCTTGAACTTTGGTAGGCCTCGAATTCTACCAGAAGATGTATAGAAGTTTAGCAATAGAAGTATTGTTGCTACTTGATTTCTAATGGCAAGAGATTTACGAGGTTTCTTTTATACTCGGATGTTGCAATTCGTTATACCTTTCCACTGGACACAATCTATTTGTAGATCTTGTATTCTAACCGTGGATGCACAGCAAATTAGAAATAGAGGTATTTATTGTTGCTAGGTAATTTATAAGACAGAAAGGTCTCTAAAGTTTCTCTTACGATTAAATATCACATTTTATCGTGTCTTCGTGACTGCACAAAATATATACTTTGTCTTTCGTACGTCTTATAGCATCTATGCTATTACGAAGTATAGAAATATTGCAAGAAAAGTATTGTTGCTAGATAATTTCTAGAGACGAAAGATTTACGAAGCATCTTTTGCATTTCAATGATGTTAATCTTTTGTAATATCTTTCCACTTGTAATAAATCTATCTGCATTGCAACATTCTTACGCTGTTGTCGTCAATTGCCACTTGAGTGTTCCACTCACCTAAGACCTCAGCGAGTATTCTCGTAATAACGTCTTCGCTTTCCTCGATATTCGTCAGACAATACGCGTACCCAGAAATCCTAGATTGCTGAACTACGAACCAGCAAATCCGGACATTGTGGAAAAGGAAGGGAAAATAGCTGGAATTTCGAAGGTGTCTTCGTCGGCAGCCGGCCAACGTGCAAATCCTCTGCGTCGAGGTTCCCAGTTTATCCATATTAATGCTCCTAATTAAGCCGTAGATAGGTTCGTTCATACTTCACGCGCTTCTTAGTTCTTGCGGCGTTGATAAACTGGCACAAATAACGCTTCGCAAACGCTGGAATGGATTTGGGTAAAGTGCTCTTTCATGGAGCAGTATACTAAACGATAAATGATTGAAGCGTTAGTCTCGTACTTTAGTGTTCGTTTCGTAGCTTGAAATTATATTTAAAGTAATCTTAAAGGATCACATATGTGAGTAGCGAACGTTATCTAAACATAATTAATCATAACATTGTAACGTTAATCATAAAATTAAAAATGTAAGATATTAGAATTATTTAAGATATTAAAAGAAAGTGTATCGAAAGCGAAACTAATTATATTTAAAATGATGATTTTTAAGCTCCAGCTACAAATTACAGTTTTGCGACGAACGACAAATTAGTAACCGAAGAAAAGTACTATTCTCTGTTGAAAAAAATACATGATCTTCGTTAACACCGGAATGTAGCAATTGTTCGATAGCGCCTCGCGTGCTTCCGATTTGTTCGCGCGGCTTCATTACGCCTCGTAATTGCTCCGCTAATTAATTACATCAACTTCGTAGCCCGTACAGAACTTCCGTCTGTCGCATACGAGCGCATCCGAACATCAATAGATAATACGTGTGTTTGCGTATTCGCTCGTGAATGGATCAATGAGTAACACAAAGCGATTAATGCCATTCATCACCATCGATCTTTTGGAATTCCGTATATGTAATTAATAATTTTCTGCGTTTGATTTCATTGCATCGCATGGACCATGAATTCGACATTTTCTAAAGCCGTTTTTTGTTAATTTTTGGATTACCTATTTTTTAAATTCTTTCGAATACGATGATACAATTCTTGTATCGCTTCTATTTTACAACTTTTACATGGTAAGAAACTATTCTACTCTAAATATTAAAAATGTAAGGATTTTTAAAAAGGCAGTAACCTATTGTTTTTTTAACGCCTGCTAAATATAAAAAATATGAGACTTTTAAGAATATTGACAGCACGATCCAAGGACAGATACTATCCGGGGTAACTTTTAGAAAAATTGTTGGGTTATTATAATTTTTCTGATATCACCCAGACCTATTGGAATTTAATTATGATTCATCTATATTTTTTTCAAACTTGAGCCAATTAAAAGAAATATCGACTCGACAGAGTTAAACAACACGTGTCTTTAGAGCAGTAGCGTTTAAAACACACAATAGAAGCAATAACGTTCTATATAGCCCTCTGAAAAAATGCTGACGAATTTACGTTATTAATATTTTTATATTAATATCGTTATTAACATTTGATTTAAAGGCAAAGAAAGTGATATCATCAACGAAGCACGTTGCAGAATCGATCGCATATAATTCACTCGCTTCTCTTTTTCTCTGTTTCAGTTTTTTCCCGTGTTTGGAAGAGCAAAAGGAAACGAATTACAACACTGATTCCTGGTAAGTTGCGTTTTTTACCCTAGTAATTTTCGACAACGAACGTCGCGAAATTGGAGTTGTGTCGGTCCCTCTCGTTAATCGAGAATATTTTACGCGACTATGGGAATCGTTTATTTCACTGTTTACTCGTCAATAACCGGGAACCGTTCATTTTACGGCGTACAGCGCAGCAGATTAAAGCGTGTTCCACCCACGTCGCGATAGATTGCCCCTGAAAGCGTTTTAGATGCGTTGCACGACTCGGAATCGTTGGCGTGTTTTTCTTCCGTCGTCTACCATTTGCTTCTTGCGTGGAACGTTATCAGATAGCGATAGGCAAAGAAGAGTGATTTTCCTGCGGAAGATAAATTGAATATAATGGATGGATCTTTTACTTGTTTGGTAGGTAAAATGGTAAAAAATATTAGGTCGATTTGAAAACTCTCGCAGTTTCAACTTTTATGCGAATAATATGTGTTTAAGCTTGTGTGCGCAAGGCAGTATAAAGAAATCATCAATTCAAACACAGAATGTCGAGTAAAATAAAATCAAGGTAGGAGGAGGAACTTCCTGTGTTGCACGATTCTATTTTTTACATGTATAATTTACGTAATACGCATTTCGTCGCAAATGTCAATGAATTATCAAAGTTGAAGTTCTTTGAGGTTTAGTAGGTCATAAAATTGCTTGTAAAAATAAGAGACGATACGTCGAAAGAATATTTAAAATAAAATGCGCAAACAATACTTATGATAATAAACAAAAAAGAAAGTAAAATACATGTATAAGAAAAAACATGTATAAGAAATTTATTTAAATTCAGTCTTGTTTATTAATAGAATAGAATGAAATTATTCCTCATTCATAATTTTTCTTTTATGTGTAAATATCTATTCGACATTTCTCGCAATCGAAAGTTCCATTTAAAATATCCAATACATTTTTATTGCACAACTCTTGCGAAAAACGATTCTTTTAAAGAATTTCTTATCGGTAAAATATTTCGCTATCTTTCTCATTACTCTATATAAAATTAATGTACGATATAATAAAATAGAATACATATAACACACTACAAATATAACTTCCGAGATATTTCTTAAAAACTCAAAACTCTTTTTGAAATTTATCTTATTCTGCAAATATCCGTATTTTGTACAAATCCTTGACAGGCTGCAAGCACGTGAACGGCAAGGAAGGAAATATTACCGTTCGTACGGTGCACGCGCTTATATTCAATAGTTTATGGAGACGAAATATGCCGCGTAATAAAGTTTCGCTGTCAACGCGCAGGCAAAATCGCGTTCACAACCGAATGATCGATGCTCCTCGTAAATCGATTCTGAATGGTATTCATGATTTTGCAGAGCAACATCGTTTGTCCCTTGTTGCGTACCATAACCATGGATAGATGGAGTATTGCGATGGAAAGGTACATTTTAAGTTGAAAACTTCAATTTCTTGGAAAGTTCGATCGATCTATGGCAAATAATTAATTTGGCCAATTAAGAACAATATGCTGTCGATGTTATACTTAAGAAAATTAAACGATCGAAATGCGCACGATCCTGATTCAATGACATCCATTGTCTAACAGGCGGCAGATATTTCCCATCTACCTACCTTCTTATTTCTTTTCATTTGGCCATAGCAAGATGCTTTCTATGGAGTATCAGTTCGCTGTGATGCCGAACGCGTAAAGACGAAAGAAAAAAAACGCCGATTACCGCGAGAAGGCAGTAAAAACGCATTTGCATTCGTATTTAAACTATCTCGCTGTGAACTGCGTTTATATGGAAATTGCGAGAGCGATGAGCTTCACAAAGAGGGATCGCGTTAAATATCACCGGTGAAATGGCACTCAAAGCTACGCTTGAACGTCCAACGTTTACCGACGGTTAAATGAAAATACGTTGCTAAAATGTATCTTCTTCCCTTTTTCTTGCTTTTTAATATCGTTCCGCTGACCACTTCATTGGGATCGCCTTTCCGCTCTTCGTATCTGGTCTCGCATGCGCAGATATATCACTAAATTCGTTTTGAAACGTGTTCCGTACGGTTTCATGGGGTTCCTGCGTAGAGAAGTTTTACGGAGAAAAATAAAAAAAGTGGAAAATATGGGAATATCGATCTTGATTGAGGAAAAGTTTCGGCGAGACGATGCGAGCGAGATTGAAAATTCTCAGTTTCGATGATCGGATTAACGATCGGCTCTCAAGGTGGATTTTCCTTTTAACGATAAATGTCGTTAGCATCGTCTTGTAGTTCTTTATCTGTTCTAATTTCAATGCAAATTTAGCGCGTTGAGAAATGTTCTATTCATGACTTTGAAACTGAAGAAAGCTAAAGCTCTATCGTTCTTTTTGTTTTTCTTCGTTCAGTTGAATTATTTCGTAACAGCTTACGTGATACATCTTTATTTAAGAGACATTTAAAACATAGGCAAACGCAGAGAAACACAAAACACGAATGAAATAGTGCATAATAGAGTATTTTAATCTAAAATGATCTCCGTTTTTCTTACTGCTGCTACTTTCTAATCTCTTTTGTTTACTGTCCGACATTGGCCAAGTGAAATATCCGGAGAGCAATGTAAACGAAAAAATAGCGCAAGTAACTCACGGTTCATTTATTTATAAAATTACCTGGTGGAAAGTTTAGAATTGGTCGGTGAAGAAAAGACGGCGATATCTCGAGGATGAAGCACGGTCACGTTAGCGCGGCTGAAGATTAAAAAATGCAACTTTTACTTGCGCCACTGATACGTGAGGCGAATTTCGACCTTTGAATTTTCCTTGCGAACGACGCCGACGTTGCGACACAGCAAGTTATATGCAAATTCCGCGATCAGGACGACGAACTTTACAAAAGGAAGGGCAAATTAAATACTGCGACAGAGAAATAGAGGGAGAAAAAGGGAAACAGTAGCGTGCTAAAATACTAAACATCTTCAACGGAATCGTACTGTTGAAACGCATCACCGATTCTGCGAAGTGCAAAGCTGTTCCAGAATTTGTAAATCGAATCAGGATGCATCAGAGATTTCTCGAATTAAAAAACTGATCTATCCTCCAATTGGATTTTTTACGACTAAACGAAATTCAAACTTATTTTCTCGATATTTTATAATTTCACGCTCACAGATTTTCCAAGCTGAAGATTTTACGTACAGGATGTTTCATTTTAATCGTTCTACACAAATATCTGCTAAACTATGTATTTCGTAAACTATATATACCATTCGATGCATTTTTTAACTCTCTATAAGAAACTCTGAATGTACTTAGGTCAAAAAATGATTAGTTTAAAAGATATTTCAACTTTAATCTCGTAAAATTTATCGTACGATTATTTTAGACCAAGCATTTCCAAATAGAAGTATCTTAATATAATATCTCTTTGTAAAGAATTAAAAACTATGTCGGGCGGTGTATAAAAAAATGTATAGCTCCATTTAGAAAGACAAAGATCACCTTGAGATTTTGAAAACGCATCCACCTAAACAAATCTGGTAGGCATCGTACGATGTGTCTCTTCAAACAGAACAAATTTCGTCTGAAACACGTCTTTGAATAACGTGTAGTTTAAGAGATATTCATATATCTGTATATTCTGCAATTAAAACTGTCGAAAAAATTTTACGAGCGAACGAAATCCAAAATTGAAACTCACTTTCTCGGATCATTTCACCGCCCACAATTTTCTCAAATTAAACGCTTCGCCACTCGTACCACTCGATTGCAGCTTTTCAGCGACTCTTGCAAATAAACGAAATGCAAAATTCAAACTGTAACTGGAGATCTAGAAATTATGGAAGTCTAACGTTGGCATAAAGTTAGGCGCAACAGGGAAAGAGGTAAGCAATCTGGGTCTCGCTCAACTTATTAAATCGCGCTTCGTCCACGGTAAAACTTTAAAGCGCGCGAGAAGTTCTGTCGACGGGGATGCTTCCGCTTAAATGATGTTGCCAAGGTGCGCGCATGCGAAACCACTGTTGCACGTAAGTTGCACATACAAGCCTCGAATCCTGAAGATGTTCGCCACAGCGTCGTAAATGGGGTTGACGTATTACGCTTGGTTGGCGCAGAAAGCGCGACGAGCAGAGAATTGTAGCGCGACAGAGACACGAAAATGGTGAAATGCGCGTGCTATCGTCTTAGGAACTACACTCGACAATGCAGAAAATATTAAGTTCGCGCGGGGACAACTGAACGTGTAACTTGCTGAATTACGTCGCGAGAATCGACGCTGCGCGGGGGTGTCGCAGAAATTAATCCTGACTCGCGCTGGAATGTATTACATCCGCGAGTGCTGTGGTTTGCGAGAATTGCAGTAGCAATTAACGAGTTTGCAGATTTTTACGAATTGAATTTGTTTGTGGTAATAAGAAGATTAGGATTTGAATATTTATGAACAGATTCTTCAAACAGATTATGAACAGATTAGCTACACTGCCCTCGATCGATATTTAATAATAGGTAGTTAAAAATGTGTTGGATCACCCTGAAATCTTTCTGAGAATCTTTCTTTGAAGTAATTGAAGCAAAGTTTGATATACACTTCCGGGCGGAAGGATAATACACGATATAAATATGGAGAATTTTATCGAATAGCAAGCAAACATACAAAAATATATTTCATTGACATAACTAGCTTTTAATGTGTATAGTTCTGAAGTGAAAATAAACATTTTTTCCTGTAAAATTAGAAATGTGACAATAATTCAGTTCTGCAGGAAAATGAAAATTTACGCACATTTACCAAAGATATTTTCATGTGAATGTTTCATATAGTTTCCTTTATTCTTTTACAACTGCTTCCGTCCTGTTTTATTATAATTTAAATAGCTTCTCCATTCTTTTCGTTTTGCTTTTTATCATTCTCCGACAATGCAGTTTCACGTGTCATTTAGATCGCGTAATTGCCGCCTATTTTCATAAACTGCTCTTGCGAGCTCACCCCAAAAATTTTCTGTTATATTTAGGTCGAGTGACTTTTCTAGCCACTGCGAAACTTCCATCCTTTTCTCAAAAAAGTACTTCTTCACCGACCTGTGCAGTGTAACCACGGCACTATCCAGTTGGAATACGAAGTTTTCCCCCGCAATACGCACTGCGTGTGCTTGTATTTGTCAGCTGATCAAGTCAATCTATTTCACACTATTCATTTTCCCCTAATAAATACAATTTGCACATCATTGCACTTCCACCAATTCATCGTCGACTAGCAAATTTCTTTTCCCTCTGTAAATCATGATAATAATACTTCCACCTATCTGGGCCATCTAAATTTACCATTTTTCCATTGGTGAAAATAACTCCATTCCTCCATCCTTTAAATCATTTTAAGTACTTTTCCGCAAATTCCAGTCTCTACTTTTTATGGACATTTGTTAATTGAAAAAATGAACTTGATCAATTGACAAATACAAGCACACATGGTGCGTATTGCGGGGGAAACTTCGTATTACAGCATGATAATGTCGTGGTTACACTGTACAGGTCGGTGCAGAAATACCTTTTGGAGGGAAAGATCGAAGTTTTATGGCCAGAAGGGTCAGCCGAATAATAGAAAATTGTTGGGCTGAGTTCGCAAGAGAAGTTTATGAAAACAAACGGTAATTTCAGAATGTAAATGACTCGAGAAACTGTATCGTCGAAAAGTGGGAAAAAATAAGACAAAAAAGAGTTTAAAAGCTATTTAAATCGTTATAAAAGAAAATGACGGTAGTTGTAAAAAACATACGAAACTGTAAAAAATATTAACACATTCGTTAAATGCGAGTAACGTTTTGTTTTTCTGCAGCACCTGCTATCATTTGATTCCATCGAGTTTCTGCCATATTTCTAATTCTCCAGCAAAAAAATATTTATTTTTATTTCAGCAGTGTATAGCCATATCTTAAAAGCTAGTTGTTTAGTCAATGGAATATGCTTTCGTATTTTCATGTGTTATTCGATAAAATTTCCGAACTTGTGCCATGTGTTATCTTTCCGTCCGGGAATATAGATATTATTTTTGCCAGTGTATCGCAAAAACATTAATTACATATGAATGTAAAGATCTAAATATCTAAGAAGAACTGAGAATTCTGTCGAAGATAAATTAGAAGAACATGATGCACGAGATGATACGTTGATACGATAGCAAGACGATCCAAGGAAAATCTCTAAAAGGAGAAGTAAAATACAAATGAAGTAATGCATAAAGGATTCAGTGCTGAGAACTACTGCGATATGTGACTGGAAAATAAAGAAGAATAACGTGCACGGATATTCGTAGTTAAGTAACGTATGGAGTATTGGGAGTGTAGGGCAGTTTAAGTTTCAGTGGTTTCCACGGAGAAGGATGTACGTGAAATTTGTGGAAGAGGTCTGGCATTGTTCTGTAAGTTACGCGACATTCCCTTGGTAAGGAGGTTTAAATTTATTGTTACGGAGAGAATCGTGAAGCCGACAGTGTTTTAAATGAACTGCGTTCTGTTTGGTCTTTGGAGTTCTTTTCTGAATATCTGATAAAGTATGGCTGGAGGAAAACATCGTAAGCCGAGGCTCTTTATATTCTTGATATCCTGTGGACGATATTTGCAGCGTATTTCAGGAGTTTCAAGGTTCTTAGCTTGAATCGAATAAGAGAGAATCCTAGACGTACTGTATAAGAAATACTTTTCATATTCCTCATGAAACAAATAATTATGGACAATTACAGTTTTAATAATAATATTGGTGTAATAACGTTGTTAATTCACTGTAAAAATTTATAAAAAATTGTATGTCTCACAGTCATAATGTCGAGAGTGTTCAACACAAATTCTTAAGACTGAACGTCAAAAGTAGTGAACATCAGATGCCGCTTGAGTCTCACAATTATGACGATGTCCTTAATAGCTTAAATCTTGCGACACTGAGCAAGAGAAGAATGATATCTGATATAATTTTCATTAGTGAAATAGCTAAAAGTATTGTCGATTATGCGGCTATCATGCAGTTGCTCTTCCTCAATGTATCATTAAGAAGCTTAAGAAGTCACTTATTGTTTCATACACAACATCGCACATTGTTCGGTTATTATAATTGCATAAATCGCATGATCAATGACGTAAATTCTTGCCACACGAGCATACTCTTAACTCTTGAGCGTTTTCTATGACAATGTCGTGTCGTAAGTTTTTTTTATATTTTTATACCGTGTCTCTGTCTCATTACTTCATACATGTCTATTCTCATTCTTCTTCTTTTTTGCACATATGCATCTTCTCCTCTTTTCTGTTTTTTTTCTTTATTTCCTTTTGTCTCCTACGTTAATCTGTTATGTCACACGGTTGATCCCCTAAATAAATAAACAAATAAAACAAATAAATAAAAATATTTATCTTAAAACTAGTTTGTGTATAAAATAACGCGATGAAATAACACAAAGAATGACAGGAGGGAACGGAAACGTAATTTTTTTTTACATTTTCTGATGTTCAACGTTTATCGATACTATGTACACAAAAATATTTATTTATTTGTTAAACATTTTATGTATTCACTATACGCTGTACAGAAATATTTTTATTCTTTCCACTTCTCAAAGTTTCGAATTTTCTTTATCAAAATTACGTATACATATTACACATAAGGGAGAGTTGTGCAGTACCGACCAAGATTAGTTCCGGATTTTTCACCAGATATTGGCACTTTTATGAAAATTATCAAATAAATATAACAATTCATGCGTAATCTATTTCGTAGATATATCGTTTTCGCTGTTTTCACACGTATACGTTGGTATTCCAAGTGTTAAAAGTCATTTTCTAGAGCTGATATTTTGTTTCTCAGGTAAGTAAACGATATTTTTCTGTTGTATGTATTACATCTACTCTATTAAGTAGCTATAAAATTGCCAGCTGCAGTTTTGTAATTTTCTTTGTAAATTATTATACACTATAATCCAAAATGTTTCCACGTGTTTATTGCCCAGTATCAATCGATCAGCCGTCGACTACTGTAGACCAAATTTTTTTACCTGCAAGCTCAATCCGTTGGTAACTAAAATTAACGAATGTTCATTTAACCTTCCTTCTACCTTTCCCGCAGAAAAATGTCGCGGAAGAAATTCCAGCGCAGAGAAAAGAACACGAATGCCTCTATAAAGTTACTATATGAGAATAAAATTACCGAGAGACAGGCTGAGGCTTTTAATGTCCTAAGAATGACGAATATGAAGACTGGGCACACCTCGAATGCATAGACCAAGAAAATAATAATTATTTTACTTGTGATATATGTAAAAATAAAATTTAAATACAAATGTGTATTCTAACGTCTAAATGCCTTTTTTCAACGTTATTAATCATTTAGACCAAAAAGTGGACTAATTAAGTAATTGGTCTCTACTGGTATTTTTCTTTTCTACCCAATCACAACGTTTTTACTCTTGGAAATTGTTAATTCTTATTAGTGAATTTCACAGAATTAATTTCCTTCCTTCTATTAAGTTGCATAAGTATTAAAAAATCATCTTTTGAATTTTTATTTTTATCCTCTCTAATCAAAGATATAACAAACAATTTTATGGCGGTCAGCACTGCACGAGTCTCCTCTATATCGAAATGGACTCGAGTCTCCATTAAGAAATCGAAAAGAATCCAAAGCGAATTGCGATCTCCACAACTCTGATTCGGTGTTGGTGGTGGTTGGAGTTGGTGAGAATCGCGACGAACGGGGGTGTAATCGCGTAAAAGGAACCAGTCCGAGAGTACAGGTACGAAGAGTCGAGCGTTGAGAGTCCCCAGGAACGAAAGAGTACCGCGGTGGAAACTTTTAACGTAGTTCCCAGCCAAGTTGCACAATCGATACTGCCGCCTAGGAACAGGGCAAAGACGTTTTCCCACTCGTTCTACCCCTTCTGGTTCTCTCGTTGTCGTTGAAATATAACTCTATCTACAAATGTTTATCGACGTCGTTTCGGCTAATACAGTCGCGAGTTTACTGTCGTTACACGGCGAAACCGATGGTTGAGACCGTTGCGTTGACTTAACGAGTTTTGCCTGTCGCCTTTGTAGTTCCGTCGTGTGCAGTACCGTTAAAAGGAGAAGCAAGGCGTAGAAATCTCCAAGGACCGAGACAGAGGTTCGTTTATTTTGTGATGGGTTGGTGTTTACGCGTGGAAGTCTTTGATGGCGATCTTAAACAGATTTGTTTTATGGGTAAGGATTAGGATGATTTGGGGGGATAAGGTAGGGTTATCTTAATCACCTAAGGTGCAACGTTTTAAAAGTCACATCTTTTCTAGCGCCAGCTTACAGTAGTGATCTGTTCCAATAAATTATATTAATCGCACAAAAGCGGAAAAATTCGTTTATTCTAACGCAAACGACAACGAATAGGACAACGAATTACTTAATACGTCGAGTATCAAAGTATCGTGTCACTTTTACTCTGGTCGGCTCAACCGTTTCTCTCTAAGCAATTAAATTAAACATATCTATAGAATCCTTAAATTAATATATCTCTGGACTGAGAGTGGCGTTAACGATCCTGCCATGCAAATCGTCATGAGCCACAATTGCCACTCGCAATACCACTCGCTTCTACGTTAATACCTCTCTCATGGAGTAATCCTCTCCTCATCTCGGTCAAAAGGAAGTCGCGAAACGGCGGTTTACGTGTGGGAAACTAGTTTGTGATGCGTCTTCGGCGAAGAGCGCCAGGCTCTGATGGAATTGCGCATACAGCCAATCAGACTGCAAGCGCGGACGTACACGTATTCGACAAACTATTCGGCAAACAGGGGCTCCAGGTTGAATAGCAAATTGCAGGAGAGGAGCGACGAGGCTATGCTGCAGACAGTGGCATGTCGGTTGTAATAATACCTTCGCAGAGGAACGTGACTGTTTCAATATGAAAAACAGATTCGCCTGCAGTGTTCTTCCGTATAGTGTGCCGTCCTGAACGTTCCCCCTGTTTCAACAGTCGATGCAACGAACGAAACGACTGCCAATTGGAGAAACAAATGACGGTATAATTGGGAAAATTTGTAAAATTGCTTGCCTTTCTTTTGGTATTTCATTATTCTCAGAGTAGGTTGATGTTGTGTACTACGTAATTTACTCTGCTTCTTTTTCCGAGTCTTTTACATAATTTTATTTTTCTGTCATTAAGTTCGTGGACGACATGAAGCAATCAATATGCGTGATTTCTTATTTCAACGTTCTGCTGGAAATTTTGTTAAAATATTAAAAACCGTTTTGTCCTATAACAATAATTCACAAAAGGTAAAACGAAACTCTCCCGAAACAACTAACACGTTACGATTAATTAGCCCATCTCGCCTTTCTCACAGAGACAAAGGAGGAGAGAAAACGAGAATGAGAGGTTCACTAAAGGGAATACTTTTAGCGGTTCGTGTTAAAATGTGAATGAAACAGCTCGGTGTCGGCTTGCAGGCCACCCTTTACCGCGAGGAATTCGCTCGGATTGAATAAAATCCCTTATAAAATCCTCGCTCGGCGCGTCCCAGCGCATGCATACATACATGAAAACAGAAGAAACACGCGAGCGCGTGTGCGACGCCGACGCCACGAATTGCTCGCACGCCGCGAATCTGAAACGATCCCCCGAGTCTCTAAGGGATAAATGTTTTCGTCTCCTTCGTTTGCGCGAAAACGCGTTTGACTGGAACTCTCGGATGCTTGTGTCAACGGTGAATTTTTCGCATCGCCAACGGAGTTACCTGTAAATTTCTTGGGAATTCTTCGCTGGTCCAAAACTTCACCTTAAAATATCTTGGACTTTGGCAATTAAAAGGCTCTTGATAAAAACTACTCTTGTCTATGTTGCACTTTCTCCGCTAGATCAGAAGAACGTTCTAGCGTGTTTAATTCTTTATATAGCGTTTAGAAATGTAAGAATGAAGTAATTCAAGGTATACAGAGTTGACAAATTATAAGAAACATACAGAATAGCAACATATGTCTCTTCCGCCAAGAGTAATATGCGTCGTTCTCGGATCCAATTTTAATGACGGAACAACTGCGTCAAATCGCTGTAGCGAATGCAACGTTTTCACAGGGACATAACATCGGTCTAACTGCTATGTTCTATTCGAAAGTTACACGCTGTTTACCCTGTATAGAAGCGGGGTAATTGCGCGTTTCGCGACAGTCGAATCCCATCCACGGTTTCCTGAAAGCTGGACACGACGCGTTATCTCGCGTCGCGAGAAAACGATGAATTTTGACAGCGTTATCATTGCGACCAGCAGTATGGGCCACATAAATCCGTTACACGCTGTTTCCGGCGGTTATATCATAGATAACGATATATCCTGTTGTTTTTGCTCATTTCGACTCTGATCAAAGGCCTTTAACACACGGGGATGCATTGTTTCGAATAATTTACTGCGATTTTATTGCAGTTTCATATATATTTATTTGATATATATTTCTCACTTTTTCTTGCAAAATTTGCGGGCAACGTCAGTTATCGCGTAGATTGGGTTTTTGCTCTTTTCGCTTTTAATTACAGCTGAACAATCGAAGCGCGACGAAAGTGGACAAGAACGAGAACGTACAAATGTGTCGAATTATTTCACGATCCTTCGAATCATATCTTCGACGCCTCTACTTTTTCTACTATTCAGACACCATTACTGTCGCGTCTAACAATCCAGCTGGGCTTATTCCACCGGATTATTCTGCATGCGTGTTTGCATAACAAGGGATCATTTCTAGGAATGTTTGCTCGACTGTGCCCACGGTGGATGGTTATTCCATCGAACGTCGATAGATATCATTTGCTGTTTCTCTACATTCACAGGAAAAAAATGTAGGGCCCAGAAAATCCTACGAGCGCTGTAACAATGTTGTGAATCTAGACCGATCATTAACTTATATAATAAAACGCATCAGGCGAATCTGTCATCCTGACACTCGTTTTTACGTTGCATAATAAAACGGGCAGTTCATAGACATCTCGTATGTTTCTCATAATTTAGGAAAAAATCAGTTTATTGCAATTTTGTATTTTCTTGTATTTTCTATAGAAGCATTTATACGTCTATATTTATATGACATTTTTTTTTATTTTTACGTATTGCAGAGAAAAGCTGCGTACCCTGTATCGTTTACGTAATTCATTGTTGACAGCATTGGAATCTTCTCCATACCTATATAAAATCGATCCCTTATTCAATCTTCTGTTAAGTGAAATATTCATCGGGAAACTTCGATCATTTCGAAAGATATACCAAAAACAACTTCGATAAAAGCATTCGATCACATTAAATCGAAATACTAAATCTCCACGGAATTTCTTTGACGTGTTTCACTCCGGCGATAAATCATTCGACACAGTTGCTGTTTCGAAAGAACACACCTCGCTGTCAGAAAATATCACCGTTCACGACTGATCGCCATTTTTGCGAACAAAAAAGCACCCGGTCGATTACAGTTCGCGTCAGCGAATTGCTATAAAACTAGACTGATCGTAAAACATTGCTTTAGTTTCGAACTTACGCTAATTTTACGTAAGAATTACATAAAGTCTGCTCGTTGGAAAATTTAAGCTCTCTTATAAACATTTATGGCGTGATTCGAAGTGCTACGACCAGTAAAGTAAAGTCGAATTTATGACGCGGTTTCTGTGGATTAAAGAAGAAAAGGGTTGCAGTTTACGAGCCATTTGTCCTTTGAATTTCTCCAATACCGTTTTTCTATTTGAAAAGCTTTATAAATATATGTATATCTCCAAATCTCTTTCGCTTTTTCGTTATATTAAGTTTTCTTTATCGCTCACTCTTCTTTGCACGTATACATTTCTATTAGTACTAAAGTTACATCGAGGCATGACATTAAATTCAAACGATATCAAACGATCACGCTCGTGTCTGAAGTATCGCGTCATAATTCATTCCACGCAACAGTAGTTGAAAGACCAGACGAGAATGAGCACGCTCGTATCGTAGTTCGAGACAACACATAAATCTCTAGAGAAGAAACTTGACTGCGTTTTCGTCTATCCCAGAAAGTCGAGGAACTGTGAACAAAAGTCGCGGTACGTTCGTGTTTCTTCTGTACAATAATTCCATGAAATGTCTCGCTGAAGAAGAAGTTGACGGGGCGAAATGATCGTGGAACGATACACCTTTCATAGTAGTTATACTTAATCTTTCATACCACGCGAATAAAATGAAGTTATATTTAACTGTTTGCCTATGGGAAATTTCTAATTTTGCTTAACATTTATGAAAAGTCATCGGTAATGGCTATATCGTTTATGTAAAATACAATGTTTAAAATTTCAGTTACTACTGAAATACAAAATTATTTGTAATTTTATTTCTCCAATGTTCTCCAATAGCTTCTTGGTCCAGTCCCGCTTCTGTTTCATGAAAAGAGTTTCATAATTTTAAGAAATGTCTGACCTTTTATATCGAATTGATAATTTCTTCGTTTTAAAAGTTCGAAATTACAGAGAAGAAAGTTGCGGTAGTGCTAATGAAATTTCCTTTGAGTTACATTTTCATTCATTATTAGCAATAGTGATGTTGAAATTTAATTACGATTATTAATAGTACGAACCTGACCGTAATTTAAATAATTGTGTAGTTCAAACTTTAATGGAATACCGGAATGGAAGGCAAGTTGGAAGTTTCATTTTCAAAAGGGTATTGTTCTGGGAGTTAAGATATTTATACAAAATTTATGGGAGCTAATACAAACATCTGCGATATGGCTAGGTCCTAACTCAAAAACTTTTCACATTCGGTCAAGCAATTCCGCCGCAGGATACCAGACAGAGATTCTAGCAACAGGGGATCCCAGCGAGAAAGGGAGACGAGCAGTAAAAAATAATGCTGGGCATGGAAAAGGGATTTCACCAATGAAAAGCTACGCAAGATCACCGACAAGAGAATTTCAACAATAAAAAGGTGTAAGGAGACGCGGGGAAAAAGTTCCAGACATAAGAAGAGGAATGCAACGATGTAAAAAAAGGATTTATGGCAGTAAAAAGAAAGAAAAAAAGAAATATAATGCAAGGATTAAAAATAGAAACAGCCAGTTGTGTGCGCCTGTACTGTATAGAATAAAACAGAGAAATTTTTAATTCACTTTAAGTGCCGCCAGTTAATCTAAAATTTTTCCTCTTCTATGTATCTCTTGTATACTTTGCAATTTGTCAGTAGACATTAGCCAAATTGTTCTAAATGTAGCAAAATAGCACGACGACGATGTCTCCACAGAGACAACGTCATTCTCATTAAGATCAATCTATGTGGGTTATTTGCAGATGTTTACTTGTTTATTAGGCCTGTAGGCTGTGTTCTTTTAAGCCTACGTGGGATATATTGATCGGATATATTATTGGCTAATGGATTGACGTGTGTTCTTATGCCTTTTTAATAATTGTCGAGTGCCTAGATTATTTTCTCCTTTACCGTGACGACATTCAGGTCCTTTCTTATTTCTTCGTTCCTAACGAACCATGGAACACTAACGATTGAACGTAAAATAATTGACTGTTGGGCTTCGAGTTTGATCATATGACTCTTCGCCATTATTCCTCATACTAGTATATCATACGTGCAGATTGACTTTATTATACTTTCATACAGCTGTAATTCATTTTCTGTACTAAGCTTCGATCTTTTGCCAATCATCCATACCATTTATCTCCTTTCTAATCGGTATTTTATATATCGCCCAACTTTTGCGATAATGTGCTCCTTTCACGTCGATTTAGAACTCAAATGTAGTCCCGAATAGAATACTTGACTGTCTTCGTTCGCAAAACCTTGGTGTTATTTGTTTCTTGATTAGTCTTTTGACATTTGACTCTTGACCTTAAGGTGAACGTTGTGTGTTTATATTTCGTGGCGTTTACTTTAATCTTTCTTCTATACAACCAATCTTCAAGAATCTATTAACTGCTCGTTGTGGTACTTTGTGTGCCAGAAGCATATATTATCTGCAAATGTTAGAGTCAAACTGTTCATCCTCATTGGTATATCTGCCGTAAAGAGAATGTATAAAATTAGTCCGAGTACGCTCCCCTGTGTTACCCCGCCTCTCATCTGCTTAATGTCTGAGAATATCCTTGATTTTTACGTAGAAGGTTCGATCAATACGGTAAGATTTTAGAAGATTATAATATAATGGTAGAAAGTGAATTTTACGTGTCAGTAGTGATCCATGGTGGCAGACTTTGTCCAACACCTTTTCAAGACGGCTGCACAATACTCTTTATATTTCAGTTCTATAACTGGCTAGTCTATGGACTTGTTGTATAGTGGCATGTCAGTTTCGAAATGTTGATCCAAATAGTATATCGATACTTTTAACAGGCAATAATATGTAATTGCCAACGGGCAACAAGCTTGTCCGATTTCACGTCTTAGCCATATTCTACGACATTTTACGCATCAAAGCTATTATA
Organism: Bombus confusus; assembly: GCA_014737475.1. NCBI lineage: Eukaryota > Metazoa > Arthropoda > Insecta > Hymenoptera > Apidae > Bombus > Bombus confusus. The sequence continues at coordinate 1,183,787 of JACXIV010000075.1, read as the reverse complement.
CTAAGAAAAAGAACAAGCTCTCTAGAAAACACATTTATTTGGGAAAACACATCCGAGGGAAGGTTCGAAAAAAGTCATCTATATACCAATATACAACCCTCAGCGCCTTCGTACCGAACCTACGAAAACACGAAAGACTACTCTACCCTCTAGTTTCGGAGTAAATCAAAAGAAATCAAACAGCTGGGCTTCTATATCCATTCGGACTGGCCTGAAGCGGTAGTCCGTATGATGTAAAGCGGTCGTTGAGTTCAACCCCCGGTCTCGCTATCATCCCTCCGCCTTCGCCTCTCTGCGTATTCATAGCGGTCGCATAGTATTCGTTCGATCGTCTGCAGCGACATGAATTCGTCGCTTGGATAGAGAGCGAGAGCGAGAGCGAGAGCGAGAGCGAGAGAGAGAGAGAGAGAGAGAGAGAAAGGAAACAGACACTTGGATCAGGCGGATTTTGAAGCTGCGGAAGCTAGAAGAGGGTTTTTAAACGAGGGGGTGGAGAGAAGGGTCAGTATCGGAAAATAGGAGGTTCTCTCCTCGAACGAGTTCGAAGCAGCCTCTCCCCGCGAATTAATGGTCGTTTGTTGAAAGGCAACGGGGATGAGGGAGAAATGTTATTTGACCGATATTTTAGCGGTACGCGACATTGGAAAAAGTTTCGATGGCTCGATTTCCGGGTACACCCGAGGGGAAACCTGAGTCTTGGTCTCTTTCGTTATTCCTCGTTAACTCTGAGTCTTATGGCCGGTTTCACTCGTGCTTCTCTCAGACATCTTTCTTTTCTTTCTCTCCAGTGTTCTTGAGAATTGGATAGCAATTTTTTCGTTTTATACGTTAAGTTGAAAATGTACTCAGAGTGATGAGGATGGACAAAGATCAAGCTCGCGTTAACTCTCTCACGATTAAGCAGCTTCCGAAAATATGCAGGTATATTACGAATACTGGTTAACGGTATACTTGTAATTTTAGAACGATTGATTGAGAGAAAGCAGAACTGATAGAGCGATTTTAGGTATTTGTAAGATTGACCATTTTATAAAGTTGCTCAATGACAAGGATCATTCCTTAGAATTCGTATCTTTCCTTAGAATCTCTACGGTACACGAATATTGTTATAATGTGCATCGTCGAGCAATCTCAATCCCTTTGTCTGACAAAAGCCAACGGGGGATGAAATCGGGTTTCAACCACGTCGATTCGGTTATAAAAATGCGAGTCATGCGACAAAGGTCTTAATAGATGTTACCGGGTTTCTTTGACGAAGCCGGATTTCCTCAGGGATCTTCCTTCTACTCCTCCAACTCGTCTTCCTCTCCAGACGGTCTATCTCTCCTTTTTTCCTACATCTTCTCAATGTTCTCTGTTAAAAGGGCGAAACGAGATGAACGGACTGTTCCGATAACCTCGTTACAGCGAGTTACCGACGAATATGAGATTCCCTTTTACATTTAAAGAAATTGGCCATGAATGGCCATAGTATGGAATTTTTAGTATTTCAACGCTCGCATGCTATCCTTCCACACCCTAATCTCAGGTAATCGGTCAATCTAGAAATTGTTTGTAGCTGAAACCAATTTATTAGGAGAAACATGGATCTAATGGTTTAACGTCGAAGTCTGATTGTTTCTTAGTAATGCCGATCCTGATTGATTAAACAACGGACTTGTTTGGCTGTTAGAAACTTGCTCTTCTGACTGTTACTTGTTAAGTGATTGATTGATAACCGTGGTTTAACTACATACACATAAGGATTAAGCTTGCGGATTCGTTGTTAAAATTAATGTTTCATATAATGTGTAAAAGATTTCAAATACGTATAGATTAATTATACGTAATAATTGAAGATTGCGATTACTTAAGGGCGAAATTACTTTGATATTACTTAAATTTCAATTTTAGCGCGGAGCTTCTATAATATGTATAGCTAAAGGGCAAGCCAGTGCCTCTGTTCGTTCAGAATGTCATTACCTTGGTTTGATGGCTCTTTGTAACTCTTCAAATGCGCTGTTAAATTTAAGACCTTGGATAGAACTGGGTCAAAAAGTTTCGTTGCTGTACTCGATTACAGAAATCCGACAATTACAGTAACTTTGTTTTAGTTCAACCTTTTTTTTTCTTTTTCTTTCGCTTTAGTTCGATGTCGAGGTAAAGGGCATTTCTACCCACTTAATGAAAACGTATCGTGGATCACTGGTAACTTATATACGTTGGGAAGATGTAAATTCGTTGAATTCCTGAAGTTCCGTGAAGCTTTATGAAAAATAACTCGAGATAGGAAGGCGATTGAAATTCCTCAGATTACGATAGATTTATTCTCATGCCCGATCTATTTACGTGTTTCGAATGTTGAAATTATACATTTGTATTCGTAGAATTTCTTTTCGTAATAAATTAGAGCTTTGTTTTACTCTTATTTCGCAAGTTAATTGCAGAAGAAACCGAATCTCCATTTAGTTTTATTTGTTCAGTTATAATACCAGTTATAATATTGTATCAGTATAAAATTTTAAAAACTAGAATTGTGTACGTGATATTTCTGTGTTTCTAGCTAGAAGAAAAGTATAATTTTACAATTTGCTTAAGTAGTAATAAATTCAAGTATCGCACACAGAATCCATCTGCAGCTTGTCGAATAAAAACAAGCGAAATACCGCTCGCTCAAAATTTCTGTGTAGCGTTCGTAAATGTTTTCATTTAATTTTGCAAATGATGCTGGAATCCTGTTGATAACGACCAGCAACGTACTCTATCGTGTATATGTTGCTACCGACTCGTGTCGTTTAACCATTCCGCTGTTACTGTCAAAATTGAAAGCCTTCCTTCCTCGTTACCAGCTAAATTAGGTTGATTTTCCTTAATACGAATAAAATAGACGGAGATAAACACGCTTGTATACTTGGAAACTATGTTTTAATCATTTGTTATTTACTTATGAAATGATTTAATTTTATTTATTTTTGACTAAGTTTGATTTAAATAATGATTAACACAACGTACGTAACGTAGATACGTATAATCAGAGCATGATCGTTTAGTTATAAATGTTTGCTTCGATCGGAGGTTTGAATCTCGAGACTTGAAACTCATTAATTAGTGAAAATAAGTACTTGGTGATCGACGTTTACAATTTCTACCACCTGGACGTTTCATTATTAACGTACATGATTGGTTTATGCATTGTTGCATTATTAAAGCATGTCAACACGGTGTTTCGCAAATATTTTAATGATCAATAACTCATTACTTTAAACGATTTTGTTGCAATCTATACGTATTTATCGTTTTATGTATCGAGTGATAAATAAACAAATGAATATTGCGTGAATTTTCATATTAAAACATTTAAATTTGTACGTTTAATAAAGTAATAACAGTAATTAAGTTTATAATTTATAATTAGGAGTTTACTTAATGGTTAAAATACATATTAAACATTCAGTTAAATATAATTATCGATAAAGATTTTAAAAAGATTGTTAAGCAATAGTTTAAAATTGAATAAATAAAGATTATTCCAAAAATTATTTTCTAATATATTTTAAATTTTCCAAACAATGTTAACAAAAATATACAATTGTTATATATATTTACTTTTCATTAACCTCTTACATAAAAATTTATTTGTTATCCAATCCAAACTTAAACGCGACGATACGTTATAATAGTTTTAGGAGTCGAAATAAGTCATGGTCAGACATGGCTGAGGGCATCCTAGCTTTACTACTGAAATTCGATATGACGCAACGAGCAGTTCCTCCGATAAAATGAAGCAGATACATCACGTATTCGTACAGCGTCCAATAAATATTATTCGCTATGCTCTCTCTATTATTATCATTTACATATATTCATTATCAACTATATTAATTTCCATTATCAATTACGTCGCTACGTATGATTAGTTTAATGTAAAACGCACGATGATCATTTTATGGATAATATCAAGCCAACGTGCTTTACAATTGTCTTATATTCAATTCGATTGTTTAATTTTCATCAATTCAAAATTGCTTATTAAATAGTTCATTTTCAAAATGTTGAACGTGGGCGCTTATAATAATTATACAAATAACAATAAGTTGTTCTTTAAGCACTAACAATTATAGTTAATTCGATACTACAAGTGTGTCGATAATAAGAATAAATATATATAAAAAAAGGGAAAAAATTCCGATTACGAAACAGATAAAACACGGAAAGAAAAACATATTAGCGTTCTTTGAAATGAACGTTCTTCATCTACTATGAATTTACATCTTCTATTCTATACTTCCGAATTCACAACTCGGAACTCTATAAACCAAAACTCTAAAAGCCCGAACCTTGCAATCTTGAACTCCGTAACTCTGTCTAATTCAAAACTATACAACCACGAGTCATCTAATCTTCCAATTTCGCATAGGAAGACAGATAGAATTCCCAACTCTAAAACTTCTGCCTCTTACTTACCGAAACCTTCGAAAGCAGTCGTCAGAACTGCAACTTGTTTTGAAATAATAATTACTTTTCACTCGTTGCAAAAAATAAGTAAGGAAATAAATCGTTGAATTTTTGAAATTTTAACACTCCTTTTAGATTTTAACACGCGTTAATGATCGTTGGAATGTTGCGCCACGATTTCTTTTATTATGAAATTTCTTCTTTCGAAAGTATTCACTCAGCATTCTAATCCGAATCTAATTATATCTTTCTCTCGCACCTATGATATGTCTATGATATAATTTAGAACTTAATCTTAAATTCTATTTTACTGAATTTAACTTTATCTTGCTCTCACGTCTACGTCATAAACCATCACGTTAACATCTCTTTTACTAAGTCAACAGTCTCTCACGTGCGTGCACGTAAGATAGTGCAGTATCAGCAACAAAGTCACCAGGCGCAAGGTCCTCAAGATCGAACGTCAAAGATATTTTTCGTTCTCCAGCGCCCCCGCCCTATGGACCGTGTGCAGACGCTTTTATACCTTCCGTTTTCATTTTCTCCGGCGGAATTCACCCTTTTCAGCCATCCGGAAAGACGACGGTACCCGGTATAGGGCAAATGCAAAGTGGTTTAAGATATAGAGCAGATACGCGGCTCTTACTCCTCGCCCTTTTTCGCCTTTTTCTATCGGCTTTCTGATCACTCGGGCCTGAAATCGAGACACGATACGGACTCATGAACCATTTGCTCAGGTATCGACTCGATTTCGTACATCGATCGTTGCCCCGAATATGTAACGATACCTTAAGCGCTCGGTATTTGGCAGAATTTCAACCTCTTTTTTTTCTTGCTCCATCGGTATGCACAATTTCTACGCCAGTTTGCTGAATAAACGGGCGTATAATGTTCGAGATATCGTTGTATACGTGTATTGGGACAGGTGAATGTAAAGCACGGATAAAGAGTTTGATACCAGCGATTGGTTTCAGGGATGCGGGAATAATGGAGATATGGGGGATTTGGTTTAGTCGAAAGGGTGGTCTCTTTGACGATGAAGAATTTCTGAAACTTAACACGTCCCATTTGTTCGGATCTCCGATAAATCAGAAATCAGCGATTCTTTAAATTAATATGGTACAAATGAGGAGCATTTTTTACCAGATTCTACATTTCAGTTTTTATAGTATCGAATTTTTGGTAGTTACGTGGAAGTATTATTAAATGCTATGAATATATCCGGACTTAATCAACTAGTATGTAAATGTTATGATAAATACACTGATATACTTTTTATAGACATACGTTTGAAATATAAAATTACGAACAAAATTTTCCAAAAAAAAAAATGTTTCATGGTAATAGAGACTTGCACTAGATTAATAAATTTTAAGGGAGCTCCCACATTACGTTTTTAACTCATTAACCAAATTCAGTTAACAACCCGTTCAACGCTACTGACCACGAGCGTCCCGTCGACACAACTCGATGCTCATAACTGATGACTGATTTTCCAGGTAGGTAGTCGAGCTGTTCGCTCGCGTAAAACAAAAAAAGGCCAGCGTTAATCCTCGATTTTGGCCGGTGTTCGCGCTCTAGGCGATTTTGACGAGTGGCAACACAATCTGTCTTCGTTTGTGTGTTTGATACAGTGTGGCAGACATCGACGCTGTCACACCATTGGACGCGTTCGCCTCCGGAGAAATAATGAAATTTCCCGCTGATGCGGAGAATCGTGATTAATGAGAAGCGCGTTCGCCCGTGAAAAGCTCGGCTACACGGCCGATTCACCGCGATCAATGTCGATTTCAACACGAGTACCAAGTGAAATTTTATTTCCCCATGTTGATAAAATCTTCTCTTTTTCATTTTTATTGTCACGTTAGCATTTGGAAATTTTCGTCGTTGTTTCGGGCGAGTAATAAAATCGTGTCTTTTTTTTTTGCAGCAAGCAGAAGATAAAATTTGCAATCATAGAACCCATCCTCTATCTTTTTCTCTGATATTCTGAGAATCGTGGACGTCGAACTGCTCCTGTGAAGATTCGTAACTTGATAAAAATGTATTTATCGTATCTTTTTCCTGAGATCTTCAATTTTATGCGAGATGATATATTATACAGAGCAGGTTTCTTTTAAAAAGAAGACAATCGTAGAACTTCTCTAAATACAGAAAGTAGATAAATACAGTTTAACTTTTGGGTCACGTAGCTTTGTTGTAGAGAGTCGAAATGAAATGCACTCTGTTCCAGCTTATTTACGATTATTTACGTAAAATATACGGGATCATTGAAAGAAGATCTCACACAGAGAAACTGGTAAAAGAATCTCGCGTAAATCCCTTTTCTCTATCCTGACGTGGCGTCGTCTTTGGATCACTTATTTTCATTTTCTGCTCTTTTCTGGCCGACTGCCTCGCTCTTCATTCTGCACGTCATTCCGTTTTCGCGCACGTACGCTCGGCTATTTGAAGCGCATACGAGCGAGGCCCGTGCCGTTTCGTCGCGAAAAGGGCTGAGATAAGAAGCCCGGTAAGAGGCTTTCTTTAATGAACACGTTGCCGCCTGCGAAAATATAAGCTCACTCGCGGCCACACAACCGACGTAAAGCGACAGCTCCGAGAAAATTCAAAGTACTATTTAGAAATATAAATTGAAAAGAAGTAGAATTTAGTTTTACAATTTGTCAAATGAATTTCTTTGAACGATCAACTTAATTTCGCGAATAAATTTCCTCCGTCAAAGACGGAAGAGATTAATTGAAAGGTCTGCTATTTATAATAGTTCACGCATTCTAAACGAATATACAGCGATGTAACATTTGTAAGTTTTTGAGCAATTAATTTACATGCTGTTAGTCATTATTATTAACGCGCGCAAACGGATAGAAGCTATGAATATAGAAATTACACGATGACAAATATCGAAGTGTATCGAATGCTTCACTCGAGCCAATCTATAAATTTCCGTGAAATACAGGATCAAATATTAAGTTTGAAGAATTTCCAAGAAACTACCATTAGTCTGCGAGAAAAGATACAAGCTTCTTTCAAATTTCAAAGCTCTTGACGATTTTCGCTCCTCAATAAGGTGTCGCTTGGTATGTTCCAGGTCGTAATCGGAAATTATGAGGTGGCTGTGGATTATCGTCCTAATAGCTGTGGCGCTGCCAGCGGCTGTGCCACGGAAGACGCATCGTAACAAGCCGAGTAAGTAGTCACATTTATTTCAATCTCTTCGATTCTTCTTTCTAGCTTTTCTCTGTCAAGAAGCTCTTTTCACGCGCGAATCGTTATCGATCGATCAAGCTCAATATCTCCATGAATTTTACCGCTATATTTTTCTTGGAATTTCTAGAAGAAAAGGGATACAGGACACATGGAGCATTGAATATAAAGAAAAAGAGAACAGAGTCAAGTTGTTCAAATTTTTGTCATGGATTTCTCTTTTCCCTGCTTTTCATAGGCAGATAGAATGAGTTTTTCGAAAGTTGCACCCGCATTCATTATGCACACCTGTTACAGAAACTCTCAACTTCATCATCCCTAATTTTAGGGTCATGGAAAAAGTACTGATATAAAGTTGGTATAAACAAAGCTCCGCGCACAATGGTAAGTCTGCGAGCGGAGTTACTCCGAGAATTTTGCCATCTGTGAGTCAAATTTACGCAAGGCAAAGAAGTCTGCAGAAGAATGAAAATGTCACGAATTTTCTGCTGTGTAGAGAGGGGTACACATTTTTCTTTGTAGAAATATAAGAGGTAAAAATGTGTGGAAGGTAAATGCAGGAATTTAAAATCAAATGATCGCTTGTTAGTAATAAATTCTCCACATTGTGTAATACACATATAGTAATTTGTTTCTATTGTACTATATAGTGGATTTATTTATTAGCCCATTAAGGACCGGTTAGTGAGATAAGGCAAATTTTACACATACATATAGCTATTTATTACTTATACAAGTGTATAAGGAAAAATATAAATGTTATTAAAATAAATTTCGAATCGCTAGTTTTCGTGTAACGAAACGATACGTTTATGCAACTTTCGTCCCTTAAGTTATGTATTCCTACTAGTTTGAAGACTGGGACTGTTCCAAACATTTTGCGTGGAGACGCGTATCACAGTTTCGGTATTTATAAATAGTTGTACTTCTGCACGATTTATATCTTCTCTTTGCCCAAGCACCAACTGTTATAGTATGCCCTGTACGAGCATAACGTTTTTTTTTATGGGTAAAACAAATTTTGTAGGACGGCCATAATTTGTTCTTTCCTCTTGACCAATTTTTAAACTAGTTTTTTCATCTCCAATCTCAAAATCCTCAGAATTTCGTCAGGGTCGTAGCTAAATATGATCGAAACTCTAGTCGCGATATCTTTTTAACACTAAACCTACCGACACTTCTTGTATACTTATTGATCGCTCTCGATAGGCAGAACAGACTACAAAGTTTTCTTAAAAAAAAAAGCAAACTAGAAATAAATATCGGAGGATATATTGTATGCATATTTGATGAAAAGTCATAGATTAGGAAGCGATTTGATAACGTTTAAATATGGTAAAATTTGTGTAGAAATTTGAGAGCCGTCAATTTGACCGCTGTGGTAGGTTTAGTGTTAATATGTGTGAGTTCATGTATTTTGCAGGAATTTCCAATAACGTTGTTAACCAAATTTATAAACAGAGACTATCACCACATTTTACACAACAAAGTGTCCCATATTTTAATTATACTGGAAAGTTACATGAGGCTGTGGTACAGAGGCAGTTTTCTTTTTTTTTTCTAGACTGTGCTAAAGATTCTGTAGTGTTATTATTCGTGATCACGTTCACAATGGAATTGTCATTTCACTTCACCACCGGAATTTCAGCCTGCTTTTCGAAAACAAAGTCGAACGAGCCTCTTTATTTATTTTTCATAGTTGTAAAGAATCCTTGAAGTTTCAATGTACGAAATAATCTAATTTTAATATGACGAAACGAAATTGTTAAAAAATATTTGACTGCTCACTTACATTTTTCTCTATACATCAATGTTTATTAATCCCATAGTTGTGCAAATGCAACGTTATTGAAGAACGTGTATATATGTAAATAACATTACATATTATACATATTTCACAGAAATATAAACATTACGATACGAGACATTGCACGCAAGCCTACGAAAAAAGAAAATGATCCCGATTATTTAAACAAAATTGGTTTATCCTAATGTTATAAATATTTCAATTTCTTCAAATTTCAAAACATTGTACGATCTAGGCGGAAGAAAGAATAATGATGAAAAAATATTACGGAAATGTTTGAAACTTATTTTTGTTGTTGCAACCTGAAATGGCAAAGTTTAATACTGTGAATTTGCTGAAAAAAATTGCGCGTGAAATGTTGCGTTAACGCAACGTCAAGACTCAATGGTTTAGTAATCTGAAAAGTTGCGAATGAGAGAGGAGTGTGTATGGAAAATTTCGAAAACTACAATGAAACATACAGTGGGTGTGGTGAAATAAAATGCAATTATATTTGCTATGAAACTCTACAAAAAGGAAACAAAGAGAATTCACAATGCATTTGAAAAATTCCACACCAATTGTAATTTGTTCTTTTCCAATTTTGTCGAAACATGCAACGAATACAATGAAACAAATACATTGCTTACTATAAAAACAAAAAGGGAAATCACGCCGATTTTCACAAATTCCACACCCATTGAAATTTTTCCCTGTCGAATATATTTCGAACAAAGGACGAGTACAATGAAATAAGTTCGAATTAGACAGTAGAACGAGGAAAATACGAATACATAAAACTTCATTTCTCTTAAACGATTAGAAGATCAAGAAAAAAATTCACAAAGAATTTTGTAAATTTCACGTATTCGTGAAAAGAGAAGGGAAATTCACAATCGTGCAAAGTTTATGCATTCATCGATAGAAACTCGATGTTCGAAGAAACGAAAAAAAAAAAAAAATACACGAAGAATTCGTAAATTCTACGCCATTTACCAATTTATTACACACGCTCAACGTTATCTCCACTGATCAGAATTTTCACATTTGTTCCGTGTGATCCCATTCCACTAGAATCTAGAAGATAAACGGCGTTGAATAAGTCTTTCAAAGTTTCCACCTGTAAGTAGGATCAACTGTTTCATCTTCACTGGAGAGAAAAGCTAAACCCAAGCCGAAGCTATACCCACGTGAGCTTGGCTCCGCCTAACATGGTTCGAATGTTAAATTAGGGTCAGGGGTTATTAGGGGTCTGGAGATTTTATCAGAACACGTGAGTGGATAAACATCTGATCCCCCGGATGTTGGTGGGTCACCACGATAAATTAGGGTTACGAGTAATTTACAAGGAGATGAAGCTGTCGTTGATTAGGCCACGAGGCGGTCCCCTGACCGTGCGACGATGCGGATTGGTCGATCCGAGAACGAGGCTTCATTCGCGGATAATTTGCGATCATTCGCGGGATATCGTGGATTAACGTCGCCGAGGAGATCGAGCTTGTTTCGTGCTGAGACTCGAACAGGCAATGTGCGTTAGCATCTTGTTTGCTGATAATCGAGGCTTGTTTAGAGTAGTGCGTAACACACTACGTAATAGTGGTAATAGGTTTATCGTTGTCATTACGAGGCGTAATCCTGAAATTTCCGGTTGGCTGTTAACGAAAAGCTGAAAATTTATTTCCAAATCTATAGTAATTTATGTTGATTGCATTCTACATGCCTCGAATTTCTTTGCTACGTAGTTCTTTACTCTTATTGAGATACTTGTCGTATCAGGACATTCGTACAGTGATGCCACCTAAAGTGGCAGCCAGCGTGATCGTAACTTGCGAAATACCAAACGACATGACACAACTTCGTTACTTTCTATTCATTTCCCACAAATTTTACGGTCACTTCTCCACGAAATTGTGTCCGGAACAGTGTGAAATTTCGCAAGTTATGTTCGCGCTGGGTACCACCTATGCCGGCACGATTTTATGAAGCGCGCATACGAGAATTGGTGTCCCGTTATGACAACTGTCTCAATAGTGGTAGAAACTACGTAGCAAACTAGTTTAAGATACATAGAACGGTTTTGAAAATAAATTTCTGCTTCGCTTTAATTTTTGCGGATGCGTCTCGTATTTGGTATAGTACACGTTAACGCCATTAACCGAAATAGATTCACGTCCGATATTTCAATATCTAATTTGACATTTTTAAATTTCAAGATCATTCAGCGAAACCTTTATCACTAGTTAAACTTGCGAGAAGTATGAAGTAATTGAAAAGCCTAACAATAGAAAATCGTTGGACAGGCTGCCTCATAATCTGAAAGATATTTGTGGTTCCACGTCAAAAAGAAGTTAGAACTGGTAAACCGTTTCAAAAATTCTGCTGGTGTGAGAAGAAATCTGAGCGGCTTCGTAGCGAAATCTTGGGCGCAACTGTCGTTACAAATCCAGCGAAAGAAAATCGCGCAATCTGTATTTACCGAGGGCCGGAGTTTCCGAACTATGACGTGAGTAATATCGCCACTGTCGCTCGAACCAAGTTGAATTTTCGTTACCATTAATCACAGCGAAATTCTTACCCTGCGAAATACGCAAGGGTTGCTACTCGTGACTTGAAGATACAATGACTCGGTAAATGCGAATAGAAACTGTTTCTGAGTTTTCGAACATTTCCAGAGTCGATGAAGAAAGTGAAACTTTCTCTTTTCATATTGTTATTTCAATCCGCATGTTTTATGGATTATTATATTACTAACATTATATTTTTTCTAAGCGAATCAACATGTAATTTCTATTCATTTTTACGAATTCTAGTTTGTCGAGATGAAATTTCGATCTAATTTTCCATGAAAACGCCAAAATTTTCATAATGCACAAGTCGATTTCATAAACCGCTATGTTCGCTATTTTTTCTATCTTTACGTTCCCTAAAAAATGGAATTTTTCAATGGAATGTGATAAGCAATTTAACGTGCCGAAAAACTTTTTAATTAAAATAATAATTTTGGGACACGCGGGGGTAAGAAAAATGGGTTTCGTGTTTGCTCTGTTAATGGACTCGTCGATAAAGTTACCCAGGTTCTTAGATAAAAGGATGGCCGGTGTTAGGAAAATGTTCCATTCAAAGGAACCCTTAATTAGACGCTGAATTTGTGTGGAATGGAAATTCTGTGAAAATGGTGAGAACTTTGTAGAAAATCGTGTAAGGTATTATCATGAAATGGCATGTAAAATAGGCGGGTATTTTACTGAAATTAAGAATTGGAGTTGTGTCTGTGATCGAATAAAATCCGTCTTAAACTACTTATGTGAAAATAACTGAAAGAAACTACTCGAGGTGTTCGAAACTACAAAACTATGTAAGTTTACAGAATGGAATAATTTTTAGAAATTTATTTAATTTCTTTTTATTCTTGCGAAGAGACGCGACTGAGATTTTATAATACGAACGTAGCATCGTATAAAAGAGTCTTGATCTTTGTTAACCATTAACGATTATTGTAATAAATGTTAATTGTTCGATATACATATAATTAATTATTTATTAATAATTAAATATTTTAAAGAAAAGAAAAGTAAAAAAAGAGGTAAGCTGATGAGACGACAGAATTGCAACAAACTATTCTCATAATATAAGAAAAACTCTTGACAGTATGTAAATCTGGCTACTACGGAGCTTCGAATCACGCGACCAATTGTGGAAATATTTTTAAAAAGCTAGCAGTGCATGAGAGTTGACGAGCTGTTTTACGAGCACTCCCTTATATCGGTTATTAGCCGGTGTTAGCTGGTTACACGCGTCGCTTTACAAATGCATTTGCAGCTAACGTTACGGAAGTAAAATATGATCGCCCGTTCAGATCCAGTGATATAGGGCGTTTTTATAATAGACGAGTTCACGCTGGCTCCATTGTTGGACGGTAATTGGACAAAAATTACACGGGCAACCCGTGTATCACGGCTTAACACACATGGCAAGTATTCGTTCGCATTAAAATAAGTGTCAAGCATTGTTCGGTGGCCCGATATAACTTCGTTTAATGGCTAGCCTTTCGTTTTCTCGTTCGACGATGAAATAAGCTATTGTGGAGATTTCTTTTATATAAATCTTTTTCGCTGAGAATTGACTGACCGTTTTCATAAAGGCTCGTATTTTCAGTTTTTAGGTGTATTAGTATTTTAGTAGTATTGGTAATATTTTAAGAATTTCTGTGGGATACACGAAGGTTTAGGAAATTAGAATTTCCAGGTGTATACTGGGAAAGATAAATTTATTTTTTAAACGATTTGAATGCTTTTTGTTCTCTCGCTGATAATGTTGGGAACTAAAGAGATTTCTCGAGATGTAGGTACTTTACGTCGCATAGCAGCGTAATGGAACTTTTCAATTATCCATCCTTAGCTGTAATAAAAACTTGAAAGCACTCGATCATAAACCCTTTGATGCGTTAAAAGAGTTCAGATATTGCTTGAACTTACGTAGGTTATTTCCCGACGTTCTTTTTTTTGATGCATTTTTTTATGCAATAAAAAAGAGAGATCCGATTCGAGGCCAACTTTTATAAATTATAAATGCGAAGACCCAAGTTAGTCGAAAGATATCACGATTTTCTCAATGGATCTAAAATATAATGGAAAGATCACGCCAATATCGTGAGTTTAGCATCATTTTAATTATTTAATTAATTATTCAAGAAATATCTTCGCGAATCATGCATGGTTCACAGGTTGAAAATCCAGACACAGGTGTTACCACAAATCAAATGTATTCAAACGCAACAGTTTCGTTTCGACAACCCTTCCGATGCCCCACCGCAATCGACAGAAATGTTCGGGAAGAAGCAACGTTCTTTCCGAATGTTGCCACTCGGCGCCATTTGGAAAATCGCATGTCCCGTCTCGATTTCGAACGAGAGTCTCTGTTCCGTGTGTTTCCCGTCGACAAAGCGATCCGCGAAACGCGGAATCGCGGGGCAGCAAACAGGGGTAAAGGATATGAAAATAGAACGTTATTGCCCTGTTTGGAGTTGGCGGCGCTGTCGATATTCCCCTTTAAAGCGGACATTTGTTCTATGGGCGAAAGGGAAGGAAATGGAGCAACGCGCGTAAAGAGAGGGGAGGGTGAAAGACAGAGGGAAAAGGGAAAAAGAGGACTTTTATTGACAAGGAGTATCGGTTATCGAGACGTTGTTGAGAGGAACGTTTGCCTCTGCTTTCAGCGCCAAGGCTGTATGGGGACAGAGTGCCTGTCAAGCTGCTAAGAACGGGCAGCAGCAGGGTCCGACAGAAGATCGTCGACACGCATAACTATTTTCGCACGCAGGTCAAGCCTCCAGCGGCTAATATGCTCGCCATGGTGAGTCACTTGCAACTTTATCGTTACACTTGAAATTTTATTGCGTACCTTGCAGTTTCTTTTTGAAATCAATCGTATTACGTTATTAATTTATTGTTAAGTTTATTAATTTATGAAGAATTTACTAACATCATTTTTATTTATGACATTGTCTTAAGAGATAAAGTAAATTTAAAGCAAGGTACAGAGGAAAATTTGTACTTTGAATAAAATTAGAATGAAAAGGCAGGAGAGTAAGTTGTCAACGATTGTTAATTCCGCCCTCTGCAATTGACTTCGTAGTACTTCATTTTAATTGAAAATTTTAGATTAGTTTGTACAGCGATTCCCTGATTAACAGATTTAATTGAAAGCGAGGGGAGGACCGGTTAAATTAAGATTTCGAGGCGGACGATTAAAATTATATTTGCATACGAAATGATTACCTTCGAGCGCATATCTTCGCATAATTTTCAACTTAAATGTTCTTCATTATTTCAGACACGGTAATGCTAACAAATTTCTCTTGATCTTCCCTTCTTTACAAATATCGTTATCTCTGTTATTTTTAAATTGTTACTAATTATGTAATTAACAATACGACACTAGTACTTTGAGTACAAAAATTTAACCATATATCCAAAGGGATTCAAGAATTCCGCTCACGTATGCGACATTTGTACGCGATCTACTTTTTAAATTCAACAAATTTCTAAACGTTGTCATCTATTAATTCTCGATTATCGTTTTCAATTTTACTGGCTTTTAACTGTTTCCTTTTCTATCACTAATTAATTGTTGAATAAGCAACAACAACGTGAGAGTATAATTCCACGTTCAATCGTCTATTAAAGTACCCCTAAAATTCACCGGACCGTAATTCCAAATCTATCAACACCAACTCCCCATAACTCACGCCGTCGGAAGCAGCAATTCTTCCCCTTTAACCCAGTTTTTGTTTCACGTCGAACCGACTTTCCGTACCCGAGATATCGTCCGTTCGAAGCGAAGCATAATTTCGAGCGGTTCGGTGTCGTTATCTTTCTCTCTCTCCCACTCTAGTGCTGACCTATCCCAAGCGCAGCACCTGTGCGCTGGCCAGCGACAGACGCCGAGTCAGCGTCTTTTTTATTGCTACTACCCTCACTGCTACCCACAACTACAAGGGAATGTACGCATTCCCAGGAAAAAAAAGTAGGTCACGGCGTTTCCAAGAATTTCCACCGCCATTCATCGTCGGCGCGCTCGTGCATTTTAACCGGGCGAGCTTTCGATGTGAGGGATCGAGATATCGACATGAAACAAAGCGTGGTACACCGAGCGAGGTCCTTTCCTCTATATTGGCGGAGATAGGAGATGATTTCTTTGATGAAATTTTGCAGTTTTTGGTTTGTCTCTTTGACAACCGGATTTTTCCATGAAGAAACGAGAAAAAGAAATTTTGATTAAAGAAGGCTTTATGGTGGATGAAATGGAAATTGACGATTGTTGTTAATAATTAGTGTTGCGATCGTCTCAGTTGCATAGGACATTCTGTATTTGTCTGAACACGATTATAAACAGGAGATTTAATGTTGAGGGAACGATTAAGGAAATGTTGCTGTTACAGTAATGTAACAGATTACGTTGTTATGAAAGAAAGTTGCAAACTTTGAGTTGAAATTTTGAGATAAAAATTAAATGCTTCAGAGCTTAAGAATTTTTAATTAAAAAATTTTTAATATGTCTTCCTTTCGCTTCTTGATTAAAAAATTGTTCAGATCAATTTAGCGAACAACGAGTTTCAGTTGTACACAATCTGCTCTCCGAATTTATTTTTTCCATTTTTTATTTATTTTTTATTTTTCGTTTTACGAATTTTATGTAAAATGTCAATTTTCAAGTTTAAAATATTTCTTTTCAGTTTAGCTGGTAAAATCGGCACCAAACTTTGTTTTAAATCGACATTAGTACCTTGACTAGATTTAGAATTATTCTATGCAAACGATGGCATCGTTTTCTCATTCACGATTTCCAGAATCCTTTTACTGAAAACAAAATCAGTAAATAAGGAAAAGAAACATACAAAAAAAAAAAAAAGAGAAACAAAGGAAATCGATATTCCGTTGGTCTTATCGTGAAAATGGAAATTACTTTTGGATCATGTTTATCCCAGTAAAACCAGCATTAAACTTTACGTACGAACTGCAGTTTACATAATCAGGACCGCGAAACTACTTTACCTATAAACAACGTTATTTCCCTTCGATTGTATACTCCACGTTTGGTTTTGGCAATGCCATTGAAGTTTCATTCGATATTTTTTTGCCGTTAAACGTTAGAGGAAAAGCGTGTAGTTACGAAATTTCATAAAACAAAAGTCAGTTTATCGCTGAGAGAAGGAAACCGTGATTTCAAATTCTAAATACACGATGAATTATAAATTCTTTCGCGCAAGAATACGCGTATTTCTCGACTAAAACATCTAATTAGTCTTATGTTTGAAATGATCAAAATAAGATATATTTGTGAGTAATTTATATTCCTGTATATACTATATATTTAAATAATATTAAATAATAATAAATTATAATAAATATATACTCCTATATATTTATATCCTATATATAGTTCATAAGTACATTACTTGTACATGTTATCTAATGTTTAATTTACAAAGCTTAGGCATTTCACGCTCTACTACCTCAGTCAAAAGCACCAAACCAAAACTACCCTTCCAAAAACATCACAACTTCCTTACATCCTCGCTGTAAGTAAATCAATTGCATTTACCAACGAGTCGTAGCGAATTCGATTATTTTTGTGGAGTGACGAAGCACGAGTAGCAGACCCAAGTGTAACATTGGTAGCTTTGAACAAGCCGCTGGTGAATCGTTCGCCGTTTGAGCGAGTGGAAACATTTGTAACAGGCGTCGGTTTAACGATCCCAAGCTTCTCTCGCCGCGACGGACGAATTCCCTCTCGTCGAGGCAATGAGCCGCGTTTTCTTTCCTAAAAAACCGAGCAGTTGCTTTTGTCGGAGTGGCTAACGAAGCGTGGAAGAGACACAAAGGGGTTCCGGCCTTCCCGCCTTCATTTGATAAAATTCCACCTGCCACGAGGAAACGTGATTCTAGTACACGATTCGTTGTTATAATTGAGATCTTTTTTTTTAATAATTGAAAGCGAATTTTCCAAATTGGGAATTAGATTTGAAAATAAAATAAGGGAATTTTCGAGAGATTAGATATTATTATTATTATTTATTTTTATTAGTATTATTTTACGATTATTTTTCTATTAGCGGACTGGCCGATGTTTATGCACTTTTATATTTTCGATCGACATAGAAGTTTCGAACGTGTAAACTTTTATGTCGCAATACGATTCCTCCGTATTTCTATTCAAGTAATTGCAAGCATTTCGAATATTAATGTTTCAGAAAATTTTATATCCTTTTTTTTAGAAAATTTGTCGAATATTCAAGTTCTATGTTATAAAAACAGTTTCATGTAGAAATATTCCGTATTGTTACTCAAATAATCACGAACATCCGAATTGGATTTTGAATATCCATCGAATCGGATATTTTCTGAATATCCGCGAATCAACGTTTTATAGCTTATTTAAAAGTTCCTGATCTAACACAAAAGTTTTAAATATACGATTTTTATATCGCAGGAACAATTCCATGTGGAAATATCTCATGTATTTTTACTTACAAATAAATTTTCCATTCGGTTCACGTCGACGTGCAATACAGTAGCTCGTCACCAAAATCAATCTCGTTACAGAGCGTTTTGTTCATTCAACATCCGAAACAATTACTTCGCGTTTGCCATTAAACACGTTTCACTATCGTAACAACGGATTGTACGGTTACCGTGGGAGCTTTATAGCTCGCGTCAAATGATGAATTTTAAGTTGATTGCCGGTAAAACCAAAATGGACGATCGTTACGTTGTTTCGCGAATATTTCGTGCTATTACGGCTAATGCATAATAAATAATCTCATAAGTCATGCCCTGATCCTGATTATTCACGGGCAACGAACGCATTAACGATGATGAATCCCTGCGGTTGAAGTACCAGCATTCGTTATTGTCAAATAACATTGGAACGCGCTACTGTTCATCAGCCAGACTTTCAAGCCATTTAATTACTCATGGACAGGAAAATACTCAATTTTAATCAAGACATGGAACGTTCAGAACCATGTGTATGATTCTCAACTAAAATTAACACGTGATAAATATTAACAATTGTTTCGCTAATAAAATAGATAATTAATCTATTAATTAAATAGATCGACTTTTAGCTATTTTCTAATCCTTTGACGTCCAGATTTCTTTTCAGTTTATTTTCCTGGAATATTATTATTATTACCTTCTTTATATATTTATTATACATAGTACTATATTATAAAATCATATTAGGACATTTGAATATTTTAAATCAGCTTTGGAAACGGCCCTTGCGTTTCGCTGTTGTAGTATGGTATCCTTCTCTAACAGTGCAGCGTGGCAAACGTCTTTCTCCGTTGAAAGTTTTACATCTGTAAACTAGTCTATGACATAAAACATGTTAAAGAACTCCGCAACTCTACAAAATCTACATAATTTTTCTGTATTCTACACTTTTGAAGTTTCAGACCTCGACCTTGTAAAAACTTCATAACTTTCTAAATGTAACTCAATTTGTAAGTTTCCATATTCCGTTCACGTTTCATAATCTTCTCGGTGGGAAGAAGAATTAATTGAAGAATTTAACATAATTTCCAAAATTTTCTACACGATTAAAAAATTCCACGAATATACGTGAAGTATTTGTCATTACCACCACATATAAACCTAAATATATTACACAAAGATATGTATAATTAAGACGACGTGATAATAAATTCGTACGTATGATCATGTTTCTGTCTCAGTAAAAATGAATATTAATTTCGCTAAAAACTGTTGTATGTTTCTGATAATCCACAAAAAAAAAACAAAAAATCTAGAGCTATTTTGACGAATTTAGAAGTTATAGCGTTAAAAAGAGAAACAGAGAGATAATAGTTACTTTTATAGAATTCTACCTTCAAACACCAACACTAGCGCAAACATTGTATCGTCATACGTTTCCAAATCTCATAAAGTGAATCAACCGCTTCGAGGAAAGTTGGTAATTTCGGCGAAGCCGCGCGATTTTCATTAACAAAAGTTGGAACGCAAGGAGTTTATCCGTTCGTTTGGAAGCAATAACAGAGGAAACAATCTGGAAGAGTAGAAAACGCGAGAACGATTCGATAATAACGTTGAAAGCCGTATAATTCAATTTTTCGGCTTCCGAACGATGCAATCACAGACGAGGTATAGACGCGACATTCATTGTTTTTCCATGTCTCTCGAAAGAACGAAACAGTCGTCAAAATTTTGCTTCTGTCGATAAATGTCGATCAAGTACATCGACCTTTAGAAATATGTTAAAACTAAGGCCTAAAACCAAGGACGCGACTCAAAATTAAGACCTAAAAGTAAGACTTAAAGCTAATTCTAAAACTTAAAACTAAGACCTAAAGATCAAGGTTTAAAACCAAGACTTAAGACTAAAACTTGGAACGTAGAATAAAATCCCTACACGTCTCTCGTTGTTCACCAATGAGATTTAAAATTAACTTAATCTAGATCTTAGAACTAAAACCTACTTAATTTAATGTACATTAGATAGCAGCTCTACTGGCAGCCTCTCGTATCGAAGACCTCCACTTGGAGCGAAATTAAACTACAAATACTTTGTTAAATCAATCGTTCTATGTAATAATTTAGTATTTGAAAGGATTAGATAAAGGTGCTTTTAACTTTTTGCTTTATGTTAGACAATGTATCTTGGTAGAGAGGCGTGCACCATGGACTTAACGCAGATATATCTGTCTTAAAATCAACTAGAACTTGAATGCACGTATCTCACGATGTTTCCGCCATACTCCTTTGCGTCGCACGATGGATACTAATAATTTACTAAGGTGTAAGATCTCCCTTATGATTAATTAAGGTTAAGACGCACGCATCCCACGTTAGCTGCCTCACTTGAAAGTTAAAACTAATACATATAAAACTTAAAAGTAAGCATATACCACGCAGCTCTCCATATTCTCTACATAATATACATGTTTATTACATGAAGTCGTTATATATATTATACTATAAATAAATGAATAAATAAATAAACACACACACACGTATATATAATGATTGCACAAATCTTTACAAACTTAAAAGCATGCATACACCACGTAACATCCATCTTCCATACAATGATTATACAGATCATTATGAAGGTTATTAAAACTAATTAATTAAGACTGAGACGCACGCGCCCCATGATGTCAGTTTAACCAAAGGACTCCGAAAGAACTTTTGCATGATCTACATTAGACTATGTTAGCGTAGTTCTTAGCTTAATATTGCCTTCCAAAGATTAATTGATTGATAATGTGTAAAAAAAGGAATGTAATGGAATAATGTAAAGAAAGAGGAAGATAAGGTAAAGATTAATCTTTGAAAAATGGTGCCAATTACAAGGTCTCATCACGAGCAGGTAATTGGGAGATTTGCTCACGAGTCACTCGAAATTGCTTGCAAATCTCGACATTCAAGCTGTTGAAGAAGTCGAGCTCTGAGCCTAAGCCGTGAAACACCTATCTTCTATGCAGCGTTTACATGAGTATTTACAAAATTACAATAATACGTGCATCACGCAATATCTACTTCCCACACAACGCTCACGTGAATCTTTATAAGCTTAAAATAAAGCATACACGACACAACAGCTATCTTGCACGCGATTACGCCGATCATTATGAATAGTATCGAAGACACATTTGTCTAATTTGAAACGGCGGAAAGAAAACGGAACTACCGATGCTTTATTCGTAATTCGGTGTCTTGCAAAGGGAAATTCGAGTCGTTCTATTAAACTTTAACTTTCAAAATATCGGAAAATTATGAACTCTGACGTGACTTAACTGAACTTCCCTTAAAATGAGGGAAGGCAAAAAGGATAGTGATAAAATATAGTATAAAGCATAGTGTAAAGGATAGTGAAAAAATCGTGACGCTTTCGGAACAAACGAGATCGCGATCTCTCGAAATAACCAACGATCCTACGCGACGCATCCCGTGCACGAGATAACACCAAGTTTCGGCGGGAGGTTCGAAGATTGACCGTCACTCGATCTCTGCTTCGTCGTTCGAAATTTACACGAAGTCATCGACCGATGATGCCGCGGTCGTGCAGCCAAGGAACGAGCGTACGGACCTGTAATCTGACACACTTCAACTGAACAAGTGGGGCTCCCGATGGGAGGAACCTCTGATTAGGATTACGAGGAACTTGTCCCAACTGAACTAGAAGGGTCCACTCCCAGTGGGAGGGACTCGCCGAACAAGATTACGAAGTACATCAAATTACAGATTCTAACCCTGTCTGAGTACCGAAGTACCAATTGAGCAGAGTCGCATATCCTTGACTGGACTCTGCGAGTACCGTCGGCTAGACGATAACCCTGGCGACTCGAGACAGTGAGCGAGCAGTTACCGAGCACACACTAAAACAAAGGTGTCCTTCCGGCGACTTACGAGGTTCTCAAGTACACGTTGGCCGACGCGCGAGCGAGTACGCTGTGCAATAGATGGAAGGAATGAAATAGATGAGCGATCGCGAACCAATAAGTCGCGAGAACAATTTGTTTTATGTAATAAGCGAGAGGGGCGAAAGAAAAGAGATTTTTGTTTTTCGTTGCAAGTCAGATAAGCGTCATTGTAGATAATGGGCTCGCGATGGGATTAACATAGGTATCTGTAATTATAATTCATTAAAGCTAAAACGTGCTCGATCCACGATGTTCCCGAGATATACCACGGCGTTCTATGGCGACCCACGATGTTCTCGCGGGTGGTACCAGTCCAGTTTAGATCACGAAAAGACTCCGAAAGGAATTTTGGATAACCTAGGTTGGAGTGTATTAAAGTAGTTGCTAGCTTGATATCGTTTTTCTGATAGTAATACTCGAAGATGTTCATATGTGTATTGTTTTACAAATAGTAATATGTCTGTAATATTATATTATGTATATTACCGGGACCCAACACGGGGAAGTGACTACGCTTGGATCTTATTACGTATCATAAAGTGGTAATTCTATTTATCGATAAATGATCTCTATCTACGTTGCACTAGATTTTATTTGCTTCAATTTAATGTATAATTGGAGAGAAGGAAATGGATTCGTGAATAGATTTGTGAATAGACGATGAATAGAGTAATTGTCATTCATGTTATCGAGTACAAAAGATGTAAAACTATTGGATAGTAAAGAATTAGCTAATATTGAAATTTATTAATTAGAATCTGAATGTATCGAGGAGGCTTGCGCTATACCTGATTTTAATATGAATATATCTATAGGTGTACGAGCGAGAGTAAAGATTATTATCAAAATATATCGTGCAAGTTAGTATTATCTATTCATAAAATATAGATCATTCATACGCAATATTATATCTCATTATTAATTATAATTTAATATCTAATTTGTTGAAGGGAATAGGATACAGCACGTAGGAAATTTAGGACATTTAACTGCGTCATATTTGATTCTTAAATAATTTTGTCGATTATGTTTCCAAAAGCAGGGAATACTGTAAGTTATGACAATAAGTTGAAATTCATTAAGACAAAAATAAAATCTTTAAATCACTTTGTACACGAGAGTAGGGATATCTTAATAAATATCTTTCAATAAAGGTGTATTGAATGTTCTTAGTTATTCAAGTGTACACATATTGGTAGAAATCGTATTAAGCTCGTATCTGAGCTCAAATAATCATATTCGAAGATTGAAACTCATCACCAAAGGAAGCAAACCAATCGGCTTACCAATCGTACATGCATGATTGGATGGCGAGATTTCGTGGTCCTTGATTTGATTACACTTGCTTCCTCAAGTCCATGAAGACGGTTTAATTCTTTGGTCTTGAGCGGACATGAAGAGCTAAATTCCATAGTCAATCAATGGGTACACTTTGCATTGCTAGTGTATTGCACTGATTTTATATGAACTGCTTAAATGAAAAATTAAATAGAGTATTTAACATTAAAAACTAAAATTAAATAGAAATAAAACATCATTTGAAAGATTTCAAGGGTTTAATTAATAGTAGATGAAATAAAATAAACCATTAATTTAATTTTTACAAATTAATTGCATTTTACTATAAATTAATGATATAATTGTTAAAAATTAATAGAATATTTGTTTTAAATTAATAGTAAATTGTCACAATTTAATGGAATAATTGTCTGAAATTAATGATATATCTTTATAAATTAGCAATAGAATTGTTTTAAATTAGTGGCATAAGTATTTTATATGAACGATATATTTTCAAGTCTATATCAGACCGCGCGTAAGTTAATGTATACACATTAACGATTTTTGCTGATGTCATAAAAAATGATTTTCCATCGTAACATAATGACTCCTTTAAATGTTATATTAAATTAATAACTAAATTGTTAGCAAGTAAAAAAAATTTGTTTTCAATATTCACGTTGCGGAAATTGAAACAAAATTGAGCACTTTACACGTATACCCGGTGACATACTCTTGACAAGATGACTGGTCATAACGGTCTTTCTCGATATTATGAAGAATGATTTTTCTATTATAATTCAATCAAATTTAATAACCCTTAAATGTAATTAATTAATTTAACGCTTTCAACAATTTATTACAACAATTTTCGTATAATTTTTATATATCTTACAAGCTAAAGCTAAATTTACTCTTCTGTAGTACTAGTTTCTGACTTAATTGACCTTTTCTGACCTAATTTATATTAAATGTCACTTTATGACAAAAATAATTGTAGTATAATAGTCAAACATGAAGTTAAACAGTGGTCAAGAGCGTTCACCCATCCTAAAGGAGAAAGAATTTATACAATATATCAATTTATAGTAATTACAGATTTTTTGGAACTCCTGTAGAAGATTTTTCCAAAATATTTCTTGTTGAAAATAATTAGTACAGTGTTGTAACTAACTATTATTTTACAATTACGATAAGATTCTTATCGCGACATTTCTGTGTTAATTACCGTATGAATGATAGTTGCATCAACATCTTTGATTATATTGCGCGTATAAAAGTATATTTTCATTCATTCATAGATGGATTCCACACTTTTGGTTCGATGGGGATTACGTTAAAAAATATCAACAGAAAACTTAGTATCACTTCATGTCAAAAACGCCGATGAGAAACGAATCTATTTGCTTAAGTATAAGAAAGTATGTAAGTGGAAAACGACATCTTCGCCGACTAACGAAACCAATTTTACGAATTACAATTGACTCTAATTCGTTCTGCAAATTCGTTGCAGGAATATGCAGATTTATCTGGAATTTCTGTTTAATACAAATTACACAGACTGCTTTATTTCAAAGTTGGATTTCATTTGTTAAATGCAGGCTTCATTCCATTAACGCATCCTGCTCGCGATGTTCTGTAATTGTTTCAACTACACGGACGTAAGATAATTGGACTAATTGTATTCTGTAAAGGCTCTGTAAAATTTCAACGGAACAAAATTAGATGATTCTTTTATTTGCATTTACCACACGTTTAATCAGGAAGAAAGTTAAGTTTTACGGAAACTTTCTGAATTTTTAATTTATGCACCAGCGTGACATTTTATTTGCAATTTTTGCGATCATTTTACATTATCAAATTCTGCTTTTTAATATTGTAGCCATAAAATGTGATTCAAGGATTCGTCTGATACTATTTCATCGCTATTCCTTCCTCCTAGATTTTATAATTTCACGAAATTTAAATAAAGTAATAAACTATTGCTCGATATCTAATATAGTAACTGAAGCGCAAGACTTCAATCTCAAAGAGTTCGCATAATGCCTGACGCCACTAGTTCCTCTAATAGTACATCTTAATAAACACTCGTTTACGAGCGGTTCGTTACGAGCGCCGCGACGCCGACGCGACGACGCATTCACGACGGCACGGTATCGTTCTAATCTTCACTTGAAGAACGGGGGGCTGGCAAATTCACCGGGTTCGTAGAGAAAAGTCATTCCCTCTTCGAGACGTTCGCGTAAAAGTGCTTAACGCCGCGGTTCGATGGCCGGACGCGAGTATCGTAAGGTCGTGGCGAGTTATAAATTTTTATGAGGGAACTCGAATCGCTCTTGCGTTAAAACGATACCGGGGTGAAAATTAACGGGCTCCGAATAAACGAAGTGGCACTTGGTTACAGTCGCTTTCGTTTCATGGAGGGGACCTATGGAGGGGACCTATGGAGAGATTCTTCGATAAATTTCTGTGGAGATTTTATCGCGAAGTGGATGTGAAGGGATCGTGCTGGTTATGAGGCCATTTGAGATTGTGCTTTAAAAGGATTTTCATCTTGAAAAATAGCCGGGCAATGACTTTTTTATATTTTTCGTGCTTTCTGATGTTTCCTAGATATAACGCAAAATACATTGAAAATTGATCAGGGAATTTTAACAATTGAGGAGATGGCTTTTCGCTGATTCTTTAGTTTACAAATCGAACGACAATTTTTAAAGATTTTAATTTCCTAAGCATTTAACAGTCGTAACTTATTTTATTATAAGTTTGTAACGATGATTTTCTAATAATTCTGAACAGGAGTATATGACACGTAATATGACCAGGAAATGTTATTTTGTTTCAGAAATGGCATCCAGGTTTGGGTAAAGCTGCACAGAAATGGGCTAATCGATGTCTCGGTTTGGTACATGACAATACAACCGGCCGATATTTGGATGATTTCGGGCAGAGTGGGCAAAATATCTTCATTACAACAAGAAGGACGCTATGGTGAGTTTAAATATTTCCAAGTAAGATGACGTATTCCTGCATACAATGGGCAATCGAATGCGTATCAGCTTAATTTAATCCTCGACGTTCTTCGAGCAGAACAATGGACTTGATCAAATTCATGGAAATATTACAAGCATTGCGTTACTTTATAGAATCTTAAAATAACTAAGTTTCTGTGGAAAGGTGATACCGTAACGTATTGTGTCTTTGAATTCATTCCAAACTTCGTTCGAGGACATCGAAGATCGCGGTGCTTCAATAGAAAAGCCCGTTATTGTTCAGACAAGAAAGTTTCGGACGATTTAGAGCTAAAATGCATCAGAAAGTACGTTTAACGTTTAACTCATATCCACCAACCTATCTTTCTAAATCAAAAAGAAGCGAATATAAAGAAGTTATGAATATTTCTATTTGAAACTGATTTTCTTATTGCTTGGTGAAATTTTCAAATTTTCGCATTTACAAAATTATGCAAAAGAAGCAAAGTCATGTATGTATTTCGCAGCGAGCGTATCTTATTCTGGCGTTTACAAACGTTTCGTCCCTGCAAGGGCTTAAAATTCTTTATTATTCAAATTTATTTCAAAAGATCTTTCGTGGATTGTACGCATAATGTATTCGTGCCCCAAAGGAAGATATTCTCGCTGCAGGGGATGATTGTCCCCGTGGTGCTCCAATAACCGCAGAATTCTGGCGCATAGGGCGTAGAATTTCGTGTAGAGTGCACCACACAACGCAGACAAAGGCGGATCCTTATTTCCGTATAATTGCCACATCGATACCTTTCAATTAAGTCACTAAGTATTATTGTTAGCACCAAAGGATGTACTCGCGCAATATTATTATTTCAAGTTTTCAACGAAGGGAGTTACAGTGTTTGACTAACATATTAGAATATTACAATTTATCGAGGAGGATAGATTTTTTTCTGGAGTAAAATATTCGAGTGTCTTGATGTAGCCGAAAATATTTGCTAGTTTTTAAGACTACATCTTGCTTTGGACTTTCAGGACTATTGGATTATTCGAAGAGTTCGTAGTGAAATTTTAGAAAAATGATCGAAGGATAAAATAGGGAAAATCAAATTGTTTAAATGATTGCAATTTGACTAATGCGATCGATGCAACTTAAAATATTGCTTGCCACCGAGATAATTTACGTAATTTGAAAACAAATGACTTTTCTTCGGAAAGAGTCATTAGCGTCTAGTGCTTCAGAATGCGCTCTGCAATTCGTTTACCAAACGTAACAAAGCACTCGAAGTTTCAGTAGAAATGGCAACCATAGGCCAGACGGAAACGCATGAGCCGATTCAGAGTTAAAATTCGTCGAGAGCTATGTTCATACCACTGCTAAAATTGCACATACCTTTGCATCCCTTCGCTACTATCATATGTAATTTAATGAAATTAAATTCCTTATCTTTCTCATTTGTCATACTACATAAAAATCGCAATTTTATTCAACTTATTCGTAATACAATACCAAGCAGTATAGTATAAATTTGAGACATTTTAAATATCAATCATATGTTACGTCATTATGTATCATATAAATCGTACATTTATTATATAATTTATTCTTTTATGTAGTGATAATTTATAAAAATGAGATTGTCTGATTTCTTTTATGCAGCATTAATCACAATGTACAGTAATTCAGTGATTCAGTGTACCTTGTAATTTACCGTAATTAATTTACTTGCAACAAGATTTACATATTTTTATACCCATTATTTGTATCTCTGCATTTCTTTAACGAATGTTTTAATCATTGGAATTGCCGATGGCAACGGAAAATAATCTCCTCTTTGATACAGTAAAACCGCTTATCGTTACAACCTCTTTCTGAATTTTATCAAATTCTATTTGATACTTTCGATAAAGTTTCGATGTAAGAAATTCTTTTCTAGAAATAGGTAATACATTATTCAGTGACCTCGTATGAATAAGCCTATAAATACGCGGAAGACCGTAGACTCGCGATAGAAAAAGCTGTTATTGTTCAGGCACGAAAGTTCCTAGTCTGATTCGCAGTTACGATTCACTAACATTGTTCTATTTCTGCCTAACGATAACTTGCTTTCGTACTCGCCGGTTTCCTTAGAGACCCACCTGTTGACGTTCACTGAACAATTGTCGCCGATGTCACTTCCATGTCCTCCTTTGGCGTCGGCAATTCCAATGAAACCATTCGACCGAATCTATCGTGTTTTTAATTGACTCGATTCTCTTCTTTCGAATTGAAAAGCCTTTCGAACGCTCCTCGCTTCTTTCAGTGTACAAAGCGAAGAAGAAACGGCGTTTCAGGTCGAGTAGAATTGTACAATGACGGCGAAAGTAAAAAGAAGATGTCAACGTAAATTCGCCGATTAATCAATCGTTCTTTCATTTTCAGGAATTTCGCTATCAGAATGTGGTACAACGAATATAAAGACTTCAAATACGGCGACGACGAAGGGAACGATTTTCGCAAAATCGGCCATTACACTCAAATCGTGTGGGCCACCACACATTTGGTAGGCTGTGGCGTGAGTCATTGCACTGGTGGCAAAGGCCCACTCGGCAAGGACTTTTTCATGTATGTGTGCAACTATGCCCCGAGGTGAGTAGACAATTGTAAATTCCAGTCTCGGAAAATAAGATACCTTGAAATTTCTGAGATTTTGTTGTATAGGCTCGAAAGTCGATCGACTACATTCGAGCAATATCACAGTGGAATATTTGCATAAGAAGATCGATGAAAATTATTTCATTCGTCTTAATGGAGGCACATACACCGAGAAATGACATTAGAAAATTTTCATGTTGAGACTTGTAATTTGAGAGTTATACAGTATATGCACCAAATAAAATAATGTTTTATTATCAATCTCGGAACAATTGTTAGAGAATATTCTAACAATTTGTTTCACAAGTAACAAAACTATAGACCTAAAACTTTCAGTATACAGCTTTGTATGTGTTCCCCATAGTATCAGATTTTTTTCTATGACGCGAAATTTGAGTACCGGGATTGATTAGAATTTAAGTACATGTCGAACTTGGTCCTATCGCGTTTGGTGTAAAGGTGACTACAAGAGAGCCACTTGTCAAGGAACAAAAAACGCCTACAAAGCGTACAGCGAAAGGAATACAATACGGAGCGGTAACAAAGCTGAAGTACCTTTGCGTGTATTCTCTTCAAGCTTCTCGCAGTTGCTGTATTCTGTGCGCGCTCTCGTTTCACTGTTTTCGTTTCATTTTTCTCTGTTCTGTGGTTTAGTCGTTTCGAAAACGCGACCGACTGGCTGTTATGATTTCGTTTCCAAGCGTCTTATTTAATTTTGCCGACTTCAGAGGGATATTTTTGAAAGCGTGTTAAGGCACGAGGTTGCTTGAATTCGTTTAAAAAACTAAGTTTTCTTTCTCCGAGTAATAAACCGGCAGATCAATGTAGGGCAGAAATTTCTAATTTTTTATATAATACAATAGTAGATAAGTAGTAAGATCTTAAGACAAGAAGGAGAAATCAAGTTTGTTCGAAAGGAATATTTTCAATCGTGAAACTTGATAACTTCTAACGTTGATCTGGTGAAATATTGAGAAAAGTTTGAAACTGAATTAAGGCGGGTTGCAGAGTTCTTAAATACACATACTAATGAATTTGTCACAAGTTGTCAATTGGTGAGAAATGAACGAAACAGAGTTGTCTTCGCCACGTGTGGTCGCGAGTATCACGGGCAATTGCCGCGTGTAGGTAGTCGCAGCTGCTTCCTACGCCAGGAATTTATGGTGGTGGCTCATTGTAATCGAAAAGTTTGCCCGGTACCGTGGCGGAAGGCCACGGGCATAATCCGGAAAATTGCGGCCGAGAAACGAATTTATGACGCGCGTAATTTAAATTCTCTCGGCTTCGTCTCTTTCCCTTCTTTCTTTCCTTCTTTCCTCGTTGTTGGTGCGCCAAGGAAATATTGCCAGTGTACGCGCGTTAGAACTGCCCCGAAGGATAAATAAAGAAACGGAATTACAAAGGAATTAAAGGATAGAAAGTAAGATAACGAAGAGGGAATCGAAGAGGAAAACTGGCGGTGTTTAGGAGGTCGAGAGATTGTAAAGAAACCTAACTCTCAGAAGGTTGTGAATAGTAGGTACTGAGGTGATAAGCACGTTAAGGGTATCAAGTAATAGCTCACGTGTGAATTCAACAAGCACTTTACTACTTAGCCGTGGAAGCGTTTTTGTCCTATTTTGGTACAAGTTGTTCGGCGATGATTTCGCGATACAGATTAACGTAATGACAGCGTACGGGACTGCTCGAGCGATAGCTACTGACCGCGGGCTTCCCTTCGTTTCCCTACTTATAGGGAGAGTTTTCTAGAGAGTAGGGATGGGAAAAACCCGTAGTTCGTAGAGCCGCAAATTACTTGAGCTCGCGTGTTTTTTAATAGGTCCCAAGGTTTTTCTAAATTACGGTGTCCGGTCCTTGAACATTGTTTCTTATGCATTGTTTCGCAGACATTGTTCCGCAGCCATGTGGCCCGCCATGTGCCTTACCCTGGGCCCTTCTTCATGGCGGTGTGCCGCCACAGTACTATAAATTTCACGTCTTAAATTTCCTCATATGTAACGTAATTGTAGATAATATTTCCTATGATAAATTGAACGCGTGTATACAAACGTTGGAATTTGTAGTAACGTAACATGCAGAAACTATCTGTTTGATGAATCTGACGATTCGTGCAATAGTCGTTCATCTTATGTCAGAGTCTTTTATCAGTGTTTCATCAGTCATATTCTGCGAGTTATTGTGCGAGCACTCGCCCAACAGTTGCAACGTAGCCCTCTATGTAAAGAGTATCACGGTTTCATTTGCATCGTCATAATCATGACAGGTTTGCAATCTTGCCGGCGAATCGCGCTCACGGCGCATAACTCGCCTTAAGCTCTGTGTTTTGAGCGATTACATTCTAGGATATATTTATCATGTTGGGTCAACAGCCTCTTAGCGAGGAAATTTATACGATGGCAAGTCAAAATAATTTTATTTTATTATAATGTTCAATTAATTGTCACACATTATTTTCTGATACAACTAGATATATCAATAATTATGAATTGTTTTGTTTACCCAATTTGCAATATTTCGTTGTTTTCAATATTATGAGTCATTTTGATAAAGCAAGCGTGTTCTATGAAACGAACAGATATTGAAAAAGAATTATAACGACGAAATGTAGCACAATTAAAAAACGTGGGAAATGTGAATGTGCAATGAGATAATTAAATTGCGTGCATGCTTGTGGAAAAGAAAAGGGAAGATAAAAAGAAGTTGAATCACGAAGTGTACGTTACATTTTCTGTATCTGGTGTTACTTTTTGTCTACAAGAGGAGCACGTCTTCTCTCAAGAAGACTCTACTTGACGTCTGACCCACTTCTCCGACCTCTCGTGCATGTAGCCACTTTTTGACCACCCTCTATAAACTTCTTCACGATCGTTTCACGAGAATACCACGTTGTTTAGCACTTTGGGCGTTTTTTCTATCATTCCTTTCTGTCTATTCGTTACTGTCCACATAGAAGATGATCATGGAAGATCATAAAACTCTGTAATAAGATGTTTAAACCTGCAAATCGTAAAATCTGTAATTTTTCATTAAAAAAAACCACTAGATAAACAGTCAACGAAATGAAATTTTTAGCACGTTTTAAATTAAATACAGCGATATTTAAAGCACCTGCTCCTGCAATTTGGTCGTAGAATTCCCAGAATCCATTCAATCTGTGCTATTCGATTGGTTTTTTCGATTAATCCGATTCAACCAAGTGTTTACTATTTCAAGAAGAATATTTCCGATAAACCGTTTCCAATTTTTTGCATGTATGCTTTCCAATTCTAAAAATTCTATCTGTCATCAAGCTCTATAAATGTTCTTGGAATTCGAACGATCCAAAAAAAATTCCTGCATATTATACACTTTCAAATATTCTATTCTAGACATGTTGCTTATTTCCTTTAACAATTACTTTATTCCTTATCTGCTTCATCATTTTAGAACGAATATTTTGTTGTTGTTTGTTATAGAGATATGTGTTTTTGTTATTGCACGGTATAGTGTGCTACACCGTAGTATTCCGGAATAATATCCCGGTGTAATGCTCTGAGACGTCGTGACGCAAGAGCACATTTTCAAAATTAATTCTATTCCCCTTGGATCGTGTTTCAGGAAAGCTTCTCCAGTTCTTTACGCAACAGCCGTATAAAATGGACGATTATTCTTTTGAAAATTACGGCCGATAACTTGTGCAATTTGTCAGCTGCGTTTTAAGAAATTAATTTTCAAACCACTTACATAAAAACCAGTCTTAACGCGTCAGTTGTATTAATCGAGCCAGGAATGATTCTCTCTACTCTTTGAAAGTAATTCTTGCACGCAAGGCAAAATAAAAAAGAATAAATTTTACTTCGTGTTCCTTATTAATATTTTCTTCGCTAGGACACGGTAAATATTTTTAAACCTTATGCAACTGTGATAAAATTTTATGTAAGAATAACCAATATAGTCTAATTTGAACTTTGATCGACTCTACTGCGTTCGTCAGATTCAGAAAAATATGATGCAATTGTTACCGATATGCACGATTCATTTTCCAATTTTACTAAAATTGCTCTTACAATATTAAAATCTCTTTTACTATATCGAAACAAGAATGGTGGTGTAATATAAAAATTCGAAGACCGCAGTAATTACAAATCTCATTATTTACAAGACAGATACACGAATACAAGTGAACTTCAATACAAGTCAGCAGTCCAGTGGAATCAAACTGACGCAAACAAAAAGCCAGCTTTAACACTGTAATCGCTACACGTATTAAACTAGAAATACAATCCTTCAGAAGGGACGAAGCTATTCATTGCCCCGATTTTTAGCATTAACCTAATAAACTCGTTCTACGCGATTTTCCTTTACACAGACTTTTAATTCTTCTAATTCGTGGTTACGATGTCCGCGGTCTTCCCTCGATCGAGCGGCAAAATAAAGGGCTGCGACGGGGGAGGGATAAGTAGTACTTTTTCCTTTCTGGTGCGGTTTCGTAATTGATTTCGCGGCGGGCCATTTGAATTCAAAACAGCGCGGCGAAGATCGCGGTGACCGGGCACGAAAAATGCTCCAAATGTAAATTAATGGCGACTTGGTCGCGAGGATTGGCTCGAGTTCATTCCTCGGGCTGTTTGTCGCTGGAAAACGTAGAGTCTGACGGGTAGAGAAAGTTGCCCGAGACGTTCGCGAACTGCAATCATGAAACGTCGTGAAACGTCACGGCTTAATTGTCTGAAAGTAAAGTTGAAGGAAAGATTGCCGGAGGAAGAGAGTGCCAGGCAGGCGAGTCGAAGCGGGTAAACGCGGAGTTATTAGGCGAGCATTTGCCACGGGGATGGGGTGAAATTGATGGGGAGAAATGAGCGAGCTAGAGAGCCTTTTGTCGTGTTCTTGGAGATGAAGGAAAGTTGCGCTCTGATTGCAGCCGGGTAGAATTATTCTTTCTGGTCGAAATACAGCTATGGTGGTTGTATCAAATCGAACATCGGTTGTTTAGAGAAAAGTTGTTCCGAGGTTGTGGAAGCGGGTGTTTCTCTTTTGGGGAAGATGATTATAATTACTTAGCAGAAAGTTGATATGGATATGCGGAGTGCCTTGTAACTGATTGTAAAATTGCGAAGAGGCTGAGCAGAAGAAAAAGACGATAAATCACATTTTCCATTTTTTACAAGGCAGCAGTTAAATTCAGTATCACAATATCCTTTTATTTGGTTTAGGCTATTAGACTATTTAGATTATCTTATAATTAAAAAATATTATTTCTTCTAAAATATTGAAAGATATTTCTATTTTTAGCTATTTCGTATTGAAACATTGCTTTTTAGTCATAAAGTGACGTTCAAATAAAAGATTGTGTTTCTTTCCTGTATTCTTCGTATCAGATAAATACATTTTTCATTAATCCTCCGTGAAATTCCACGTCATCCCACTTTCAAACGTTTCATAGCAGCCTTAAACAAAGACGCTTATAACAAACGATATACATATACATAAAAAAACCACCTTAATGGCTGACAATTCTTTCTACTTGCAGCGGCAATTACAAAGGTCAACTTGGCCATCCTTACGTGGCGGGCAAGCCGTGCAGCATGTGCAAGGACCACTGTTCGCGCAACAAGCTGTGCACGAACGCCTGCTACTACAACGATCTTTGGTCGAACTGCGCCGCATTGGTCAGGACGTTTCGCTCCTGGGTCTGCGAGACGAACACGAACGAGGGTCGCGAACGACGGAAGTTCTGCGGTGCCACGTGCAATTGCAAGGACAAGATCTACTATCATCACGGGTAGTGAACGCGGCTTTTGCAGCCTTTTCTTCGCACCGGTTGATCGATCGTCGTTACGCTACATAGAAGGGAGAAGGTCGACGAATGCTGCACGAGGTACGAAATTATTTTCAAGCTGTTCCACCCAGCGGGATAGCGAGTGAATTAAGGTCTGAGGTTCAGTTTGGTTACGGTGGTGGTTTGCGGGTTTTCGTCGATCGCTGCCTTCGTTTCGTAGTACGACGTTCTACGTAGATCCATTGCGGGACAAAGGGAAATTGAAATTCTGTGATGAAAGCGAAGAAAATTAGCGGAGTTCTTTGTTTGATTGAACGAAGGCTGAGTTTGATCGAGCAAGCGACTGTCTCAACCTCGCGTAAATTGGATCGTAGATTTTTATACATTGTACGCTGTTAACTGTTCAAAATTGATGATAAAGTGGTATGGAGATGATGCGCAGGTTGCGGCGGAGCTTATTAACGTAGGATGATCGTAATGTTTCAAATATTTGATATTTCGTGTATTTAGTTAATGCGCGATACGCAAGATAACAGAAACGTTAATACGATTTAGTGGATGTGTAATGTACGTTTTTAAAGATGTCTGTTTATTAAATACGTATACAATCTTTGTAATAGAATGGTTAATTAAACGCTTGGAAAGTTTCTATTTGAACATTGCTGATCATTATATGAATTTATGAAACATTTTTTGCAAATATTTATTAACATCTAATACCGGTTTTGAATGTTATTTTTATAACCTTAATTACTGCATATATAATCAGACATTATTTATACCAATTTAGAAATATAGACGTAGACATATCAGATATATCGTTACTTATACTTACGTAAGAAATAATTTTCATATCATTTATCAGTGTCACTATAACGGCGACAGTTCAGTACAAAGGGTTAATAACCCCTTAGCTGCAGAGTAAATATTTTAAAAGGATGTTTTGTTTGAAAATGGAAAGCTGTAGAGCATGGAGAAAACGGAGGGCAATCAAAAAGCAGACGAGAAAGTAAATTGAACTCGATGAACTGGTTTCTGGTGCTCGAGAAAAATTTTAAACATTCCTCGAGTTTAATATATCGTGCCGTATCGAACATTCTTGTTACAGCCTGAATACCGATGAAGATACTGCTGGTCGTAAACGCGGCTGAAACTTGCAGTGAGATTAAATTCATTCGTTAATTAACTGTCTATTGGTAAACTGTAATTATCTGAAATATCTTTCTAGTAAGAACAGAGTTAACTCTTTACAACCAGACTTCCCTTTACTTGCAATTTAAAATCAAGATTAAAATACTTTGTTTCCAATAAAAAGTTCGAATAATAAAATACTAAATTACCTGTTTATTCAAACGTCAAAAGTAAACCGAATAAATTTTCAACAATCTATCCTAAACATATAGTTAATTCAACGGCACTGTTTTCTCCGCATAGTTCGTGGTTTTCATTCGGTACGATTAACACAGGCGATCGAAAGACAATTTCCCTTTGCTCCGTAATCATCCTCGACATCGTCGTCCCGGAAATTTACTCTATTTTCTGCGAACGTCCTCGTGGCTCGTCTTTGAACCTTTGTCTGAGGCGTCGGTTGAAAGGAGGCCCTAAAGGCGAACCGCGAGGGGTGAATGCCTCGAGAAATGGACGAGGGATGAACCGAAGTCCCGCGAAACGGAGAGAATCAGGCGAATCCTTTTGATATTTGTAAACGATAAGAGTGTCTATATAGACGTGCATGCAGTATGTAAATACGTGTAGGTAAGCGAAAACTTCATAGGTGAACTATGGTGGGTGTTTCTCGGTGCTGTATTAGATCGTCGTTTGATTCCGGACGTTCGGAGAGCTGTTGATAAAAGTTATTTAATTTTCTGTTAACTGGTAATTTATGGAATTATAAAATAATTAATATGGGAAAGATCGGTGTGGTTCTTCTTCTTTTTCCTTAGAGTTCAGAATAATTATAGGATATTAATTGATGATTTTTATAGTTGAAGAGAGAAATTGAGTAATTAAGCTCATATATTTTTTTTCTGAAATATACGCATGAAAACGAATACTGACTTTTATCGGAAAGCTTGTACGTCGCCTAAACGTGGGACTAAAAATGTATAAACTTTACCGAAACCCCTATCTTAAACGTGTTTAGCGATATAAGTTATACGATAGCCAGTGTATACAGAGAATCACGACGCTGCAATTAATCTCGTGATTTCATTCAACGTTCAATTTTGACGCAGCGTTTTGTCACTCTTTCGAGGACTTCTGAATGCAACCATTTTTAATTTCAAAAGCCAATTTCAAACAAAAGAAATAGTTTTTCTGCGATAAGAATTGTAAGCGAATTTGGACCTTTTTTACATATCCATTCAGACTATTATTAGACAATAGAAATCTTAATTCCAACATCGTATAAATGATTAGAATCATCGTTTAAATCAATCGTTTAAATCCGCTTTTAAGAAGAAAAAATCCATTTTACATTGCTGCATTCACAAGTGCTCGACGACAAAATGTACATTTTTCAGTGTTATTTGTAACACTGTGAAGCGAGGACTTTTCTCAGCTAGAGAAGTACTAACTTATGCTTGTGATTATGAAAGTAGCCTAATTTTTGTCGAGGAACGCTTCCTCAAGAAATATTTCCTTTCTAAGCTTTTGAAGTATATTTTCCCTTTGTTGGCTCGCTGTTCTACACAAAGGACTAAGAATACATTATTTTACTGTATTTTTACTACTTAGGTATGTTAACCTTCCGAGCGAACGTTAATTTTATTCTGTATTTTTACACTTTCAACGTTATTTCTAATTTTTTCGAGCGAACATTAATTTCACCCTTTAGGCCACTTTATATAATTACAGGCAAACTCGTTCGCTCTCGATCGATCGATTTCCAGAAGTGTATATCCAACATCCCCCCTAGAATTCGTTTGCTACTACGTTTACGAAGATACTATTATATTTTTCATAGCGTTTCACGGTGTTTTCATTGATAATTATAGCATGTGAGACGTATAAAAGAGAAGGAAATGTCATAGAGGAACGTTAAAGATTTGGGAATGAATAGCGTAGCTTGCGACTTTTTTGAAAGTCGCGTCGGAATGGAAATCACGAATTGGGGTGGAAATGATGCGGAGTGCATAGTTCGTAAGGTAATACGTATAATTAAGGAGAATATATGCGGATATACACGTGAGACGTAAATGCTGTGGATAAAATAGAAGACACACAGTTAATTGGGTTGACGATTAGATGAGAGGTTGATTAATGTTACACGTAATGATGTAATACGAGGCTCTCAGTTACGCACACATCCTCGATCGAAAACGTTGTAAGCTGTCATACTTCGTTCACTTACCGAAATAAAGATTCTGTAAATATTAAAAGGCATTTAATTGTTTGAGTATTTTAGTGTACTTTCTGGAAACGATATTTTGGTTAAGTTTGTTCTTCGATAATTTCTTTTTCTTATGTGATTTCTTATAGATACCGAGGTGAGCAAAAATCTTATATATACGATCGAGCACACTAATCGACATATAATTTATAATTTGAACAAACTGAAAATCTTATGGAATATCATTGCCAAGAAAATATCTTATTTTTATGAAAGACATTTTAGTCAATACGCTATTATTAAAAGAATCTTCAATGGTAAAATTTTCAGTAAATTAAACTTCTGGAAAGCATTTACCAAAACTTTTTTAATAAATACAAATTTTCGTTTCAACTTTAATTTCGCCTTAAGCTCTTCCATTTACATTCTTTGCTAGTAATGATACAACAATTATTATACTTTCATCTCTTCATTTTATATTTTTCATGTATCAACCATTAATATTGAGGAAAATATTAAAACGTTTTCGATAACTGAATCAATTAATTCACATATTCTCTGAGGCAAACTTCCTCAAACTTTCAACGCAAGTTGAAAATTAATTATTTCCATAATAATTAAAACTATTTATCATATAATACATAAAACAAGGAGATACCTTGATACTTATGAACCGGATTGTACGCCGTAACATTTTCTATACCTTAAATTTAAACAAACTGAACCATTGAATTAATTGATAGCTTAAAAACCAGTTTGGTGAAACGTGTTTAAGCTTATGTTCGAACATCATGATCGTCGGTATTACACTATAGAATATATGAAAGGCGTGCATGGCGAGATTGTAACGGCGAACGTGAAGCCGCAACTTTATCAATAAATCAGATTAAGTGTTATGGAGGGTTCGGTCGGGAATTAATACGCGGGATGTTATCTTTGCGACGTGCTTAATCGCTTGCCGCTATTTATTCCTTATACCGGGAAACCAAAAGGATTAGAGCGGAATTTCAAAGGGAATAAATCGTTTGGTTTTCGAACAGCTATCGAAAAAATAAAAGAGAGGGAAAAAAGCGAAAAACATCCGCTATCGAACGTATCGGACTGAAAAAAGGGAATTTTTGTCTCTCTGTTGGTCTTTCCGAAAATGACTTTTTCATGTGAAACGTGGTTCGGTACTCTGTGTCGCACAATGTAAAAGATTATATCGCTGTCTAAAAGCAGTCAAATGAATTTACGAGACGCACAAGTGTTTTTAAGTTTTACGTATCAACGATCGTAGAGAATCGTTAAAAAGCATTTTCAGCGCCAAACAGATTGGACTTGAGAAAGACGAGGAAGACGGAGTTTCGATGGAGAAATCGAAAAGGTCGATTGTCTTGTCTGAGCGATTCAACTCACGGATGTCCTAAGGCAATGGTCAATTGAAATCGAACAAGGATTGGTGAGTTATTTTTCTTCCTTTTAATACAACTTTACGTAGATTTATTTTTATCTTTTCTACTTGTTCGGTGTGCGGTTATTCCTTAAATAAATTTTAATTTGTTTAATTTAGTTAATATGTATTTATGCAAGCAACGCGCGCGTTGGATACCATTAATCTTTATCTGTTTCATTAGAACATAAAAATGCAAATTTATTACAATTTGCGTTGCTTTTCTCATTTAGTTTATCAAATGCTTGAAATGTAAACTGCTATGTATAAATGTTATTGCTCTCCTTATCTCTTTTATCGTAAGTTAAAAATGTAGAATGTTGCATACAATTTGCGTTATTGTTTCTATTTGCTTTATTTCAGATTGAAAACATTTCTGATTTGTTCATTTTTACAATTAGCTTGCAGATGAATAGAAAAAGAAGGAACAATTTTTAATCTGAATGATTATGTAGTTGAATGTTTGCATAGAAATTCAACGGATAAAAGTTGTTGATTAACAAAGCTATTCCATTTTATGGGTTTTGAAACTTTTTTTCGAACGAATTTGTTTGTAAGTTCATAATTGTGTAGCCGGAGGAACTACATTTTCCAGTCCGGTGAAGATATCTTTCCTTTAAACTGTTCTCTTCTGTATCTATGCAAGGAAAGCTGACTTAAATGAAAACTTATTTTTTCGAAATATATAAGAAATATGAACTTTCCAGTTTGCTTGAAATAATCATTATTAACGAGAAAGACAAATATATTTAATATTTTGTTTCATATAATTCATATCGTTACCGCGAAATTCATTCAGAAATTTACAAATTTAGTATTATTACGGAAACATTTGTTTCTTTATTACCAATCTTGAAAATATTTTTACTTTGAAAAACAAGCTGTCGACCTATACATGTTATTTAGCACACTTTTCCGTATTATCGTAAGTTGTGTAAACTAATGTAACATACAAGCAATATTTATAAATTATTTTTAATATATTATTGGATTTTCAATCCTGTGTACAAGACATCTATATACGTAATCACGTATAATGAATTGATTGTAGCGTAGAATTCTGAACTGGGTCAATAAACTTGAATGATGAAACAGATTACCATGCGATACAATCAAATGTAAGTGAAACACGTTATTTGCGTTTCAGTTGTTTCTATATACTAAATAATCATTCGGTTTAATTACAAAACAACGAAAATCAATGCTTAATACGTGTAAATTGGTACCTTGCAGAGCAACATTTATTTACAGTTAATTAAGCGCAATAGCGATACGTTTTTTAAAGAAATCACGAATTTCTTCTCTTAAAATAAGTTTCATTAAAATTTATGAAGATCTATTTTAATCGAGAATTCGATCAATAGCCCTATCTCATGGGAGATTGGGACGAAAATTTGCCGACACCTAGCGATGCGTTTTGATTACACATGCCAAACATTTCGCGATGAAACGTGCGACGCGTAAATGTTTACGTTCGTCCAGATATTGTATACTCTTGAAAACATACAATGATGATGATAGTTTGTCGCTTCATCCACGAGAGCTATATACCGGAAGGTAATACGCAATCAAAAGGTTTCAGAAGGAATTTTGCTCGTGGAAAAAATTGACAGACATTCGAATGATATTATCGGAGATGTTTCATTAATATAAGATAAAATACGAAATATAAACTATGATATAACGCAGAAACTAACGCGAATCACTTAAGCTGTAAACGAACGAATATTAATCAAAATGTGGAGATAATTATTAGAGACGAAAAACGAATTAATCTCTAGTTCTGTATTCCACTATCACTTTATCTCCAGTTTCATTAACTATTAAATAAAGTCAGTGAAACTTTAGAAAACACGAGAACAATATGCAGGGAACAACGTTACAGACGACCAAAGTTACAAACTGCTGAACATTGGATTGTGTCACGGAATACGGAGTGCACCGTGTTACGGAGAGTTACAGAGAATACAAAGTGCAAAGTGTTACGTGGACGTAGAAGATGTGTAGCACGCATTTGCGCAGATTTTGAAAGGATGGGTCGCACACGAAGGCCATAAAGAATCCAGATCATACGAATAGCCTTAAGGTGTCGCTCGTAATAGTAAAATATTACAAAATCGAATTCGAAAGCATGATAGTATAGAAAATAAAAAGCGTCGGAAATACTGAGAAACTATCAGTATGAAAATTTTCAAGATAGAGCAATGAAACATAGAAATTACACTTAGTAAAGAACGGAAAACGTATTATACGTATATATTCTAATTTAAAATCCACATGACCTGGTTTCGAAGAATCTGAAATACCTTAAAATAAGAATCAAATGTACTTTAGACTCAACCTGAAAAAGTAAAAGAGGAGCGTATAATAGGAACATGCAGAAGAAAATCTGAAATAATCTAGGTATAAAGGAATGTTGAAGATCACTGTGTATTATATTCTCTATTTCGATAAGAAGAGCAGAAAAAAGAAGATTAACTTTATTGTGTCCCTTGGGTCGTATCATATATTCATGCTTCTGTATATTTTATAATTTAAATTATATAAAGAAATTGTCAGGCTACTGGTTTTAAGAGATAAGCAAATAAAAAAGGAACAAAATTAAAAGGTAATACGTATTCGTTTTTTCTTAAAACGAGGAAACTGTTTAGGAGGAAGGAGAATACGATCGAGTCGAAAATAAAATAGGATCGCAGCTTAAAAACGAGGGTTAAACGCGTCATTGTGGAGGGATAAGCTCCAAATCGCGTCTGGATCCTCTCGTGGTATCCAGGTTAATTTCGTCGAGTTTCAATTCTCTGACGATTTAATACACCGGCGTGTATAGGCGGAGAGTGTGCAACGACAGCTGCACAAAGACCGAGGGGATCGCAGGCTACGAGAGCAGAAAATCCCGCCAATAAATCAGCTGGCCGACCACTTCACTTTGTTTGAACGTTTAGAACGCGCTCTGGAATCTTGTTTGCGAATCAACTGCGAATCCTGGCTGAAGATAGAACGCTGCTTTTCCCGCGAGTTCATCGACAGTATCGGTATCCGACATGTTCCCCTTGCGGATAAATTAAGTTCGAATATCGATCGGATGCTAGTCTTTCAGAAGCTGAACCAGGCAGAACACCGATTAATCGTTACCACGCCTTCGATCAGTTTCAGATGGAAGAAGGTTCGATTGCCTCTTGTATCCATTCATTTACACATGTGCAGCTAATTAACAGGCTATACTTGCACTTGTATTTATTGTACATCGTACGACTGCAGAACTATACTCATATGTTATATTATAAAAATGAGATATTTGGAGAATCTTTACGTGTGACATATAAAAATGTTTTGTATACTCTTTTGTATCACACTGTCGTTGTTCTTTAGTATCTCAGTATGTAGATTCTGGACATTTAATACGTTTAATAATATATTTAGGACATAGTCTGCATCTACATTATGGTTGTGCAACACAAGGACTGTCTTACTAAATGCTAGTATAATAAATATTTACTAAAATATATAGTTTAGTAAAATATTTCTACGAAACAATTGCAGGTTTTTAGTACTGCCATACAAAGTAAAAAGATAACATCCCCTCTCTTTTAATCACCAAGTGATATAAGAATTAGATATTTATGTTATAAAAAAAGAGATTTATATATCTGTTTTTGACCATGTGCTTTGATATACAAAATAAATTATTTCCACTGTCCGAACGGTCCATGTTCAATCAAGAAAAAGATCTGATCGAAAACAAGAGCATTTCTGCCTTCTTATCAGACATTAACCGTCCGTTATCATGCTCGTATCGAAAACACAGAAGTGGACGATCGTCCCATAATCAGGCTAGAAAATTGCACGGAGATGAGGCGAGACGAAGGTCTTAATTGATAATAGACGATGGATATAATTACACGAACGAAAACGACTCCTCTTTTCCCCATTAATACGCGTTTCTTCGTCAGTGAGCCGAGGCCAAGTCTCGAAATTGAATTCCCCAGGCAGCGATACAACTTCGCCCATGCGGAATAATTTCTACCTGCGGCATCATTGGCTAAAGGCAGATAAATTCGTTTAAGCGCTGCTCCAACGGTGTCTATTC
Source organism: Bombus confusus (assembly GCA_014737475.1). Lineage (NCBI taxonomy): Eukaryota > Metazoa > Arthropoda > Insecta > Hymenoptera > Apidae > Bombus > Bombus confusus. The sequence goes on along the minus strand of JACXIV010000075.1, from coordinate 1,139,918 downwards.
TTTGACAAACTGATAAAAGATTTGAATGATCTTTTGAGTTCATCGATGGTAAATTATTAGATGAATTAGTTAATGAATTGAATCCCATGACTCAGGTGTAACACGTAGATAGGTATATATGTAGATATTTTTAGTAATCCTCGAATAACCGAATGGTCGATTATTGGAATATCGATTAACAGAATATTTAGAGATGGTCCTGCTAACGAAAATTGGGAAACAAGAATAGAAATTGGAACGAATTGTTATATTTTTCGTTCAAAATTACCGCCTGATATTAATATAGTAAAGTGAAAAAATCATCGAAGGAGTATATATATATATTAGTGATGGAACGAAAAAAGAAAATACGACAAGTATCCATATTAATTCCTCGAATTAAGTTACGTTACATAATTCCTCCGAGAAGAATATTTTATTCCAAAGATCTAAAACCTTTCTTAATTTCATCAAACTTATCTATAGCAAAACACGCCTCATGCAGATCGTTATTTAGAATTAGACTAAAGCAACGTTCTGAAACCCGTCCTCCGCCTTCAAGTAAAACACATTGTTTCATGTTCACATACTACCGTGACTATACTGAAACAATATAGTATCTCCTTATAACTGCAGGATCTAGGCTTATCCAAACCTCGAGTAGAACATAGCCCGGACACGATGTTTTCCAGTTGATACGACATTCCCTTAACTCAGTCCAGCCAGCTGCATGCTTTCCGATCGATCACTGCACAACTGGCACAGCCGAGTACAGGACAAAGCTGACACGGCTCTTTCAACAGCCTTTGGCTGTCCTGCAGGAGTTCGGTTATCCTGTGTACGTCGACATAAGGTGAGCCATACATCGTTATATAAAAGCAATGTCAGCGACAATTTTACAGGTTCTATGGCGGTAACAGTATACGAATAGTCGTTTGTCATAAATGCATGACAAATTTTTCAAGCTGTGAAAATGTAGTAAAATGTAGTAAAGGGAACGATGGAGAAAGTTATAAAAAATACAACGCACGCCGTTTAAATCAGTGAAAGTAATCTAAGCCAAAATGGTAGTTTAAAGAAAAAAGAAGTCTTGAAGCTGAAACGAACAATGACTTATCTATAAATCTTCATTTGTTATTCCATAGAAATGAAACTAAAATTTCTCTGAAATCGTCCATCTTCAGTTCATAAAATATTCCTTTACGGAATGTTATATTTTCTAATTCTCGCTGATTGCTCATTTCCTTTTTTTTCATTCTGGAAGGTCGAGGCAATATCCAGCCTAGAATGTTTGCTTACGTTTCATCGGTTCGTTCAGAATTGCACGGACAGACGCTAATCGGCGTAACGCGACGCGACGCGAATTTTTCTCGGATTTCAGCGATGCATCCTGCGAATTACAAACGGCACGAGCGTGCAAACAAAAGGGTAGTCGCACAATGGCCGACGACCGTTAGCAAACGTGGAGAAAAGAGGAAGTAAAAATCCTCTAAAGACCCTCCATGAAAACTTTCGCGGAACGTTCCCGTTTGAAAACCGGCGAGTTTTCTGCTTTGGTGCTTAAAGTTCCGCGACGTTGGTCGGCTTTCCTTGCTTTCGAAGCACGTGTTTGGAAAGATATCGAGAGAAAGAAATCGTATCGTTGCGAGCAACCACCAGTAATGGAATTCGCTTCTCTTCGAGGCGTTCGAGGGAACTCGGAAAACTCTTTCGATTTATTTTCACAGGTATATGAATCATTCTCTCTTTTCTCGTTTATGATTTCAGTTCATAAGGATTTATACTGTCTTTGGATTTTGTTTGTTTGCATCTTTTACTCATCTTTTACTCATCGGGTCTTTTACTCATTATTGGAGCGTGAATTTGTATTGGAATAAATTATAAATTATAAATTAATAAATTATGACGAAAGTGAAGGATGCAAAACTAAAACGAAGGTACAAACGTACAAAAGACTTAATTCCGGTGTATAGCGAGGCAGAAAATGGAAAATTATGGAATCAATGATTCCATGGATATTTGGGAAATATGCAAAGTTATGTAAATTTTCAAATGTAAAAGATATAATATGGATATGATAGGGAAATAAAGGTGGAGAGAAACGAAAATAGAGAACGAGCTTTTAAAATACAAAGTTCTTCATTAAACAGAAAATTGATAAAGAGATGGAAAAATATCCATGTACTCCCCCATTTAAATTTATATTTTTATCTCCTTTTTTGAAACAAAGCGAACAGCATGTTCCATAAAAATTCTGATAATTTATTGCCAGCGAAGAATGTGAAAATGAACATCTGCTCTGCTGAATAGTTCGTCGCTATATCGATTATAAGCGTCGGATAGATAATTAATCGATATTGTTCGCATCTGACAATATCACATAGAAGCATGGCAATACGTTATCACAAATAGTACCTACTTATGAACGATATATACACGAATTTACATCCTGTTTATATGTAATGACAGGATTAAGTTCAACATGTGTGCCGGAATCTGGATTAATTCGTTGCTCGTACGTCACGTTAAATCAAAGGGAAAATCAAGATCGCGTACATATACGTAGAGCTGAAATATAAATGATAATTAAATGTCGAGCCATTTAAATCATTAAATTTTTAGAAATCAACGCGTTTCGATTCGACGAGGATTGAATTTCATTTTAATTCAAGATTTACGGATTTCGAGAGCATTATACCTATAATATTGGTTATTTAACACATCCCATGAATTTCACATTTGTTATTTGTAAAATAATATGAATTGCGTTCTGTTTCAGCATGTAGATCGAGAAAAAAATTTTGCTTTCAAAATGAAAATGAATAATGCTAATTTTCGAGAATTATATCACTCTCGATATGTAGTTGCAAATACCGAATAAAGCATTCACAGACGATGCAATTATTATATGTTCCCGCATGAATATGGAATAATTTTCCATTTAACTTTTTGCCAACGCGTTCGCTGCAAATTTGCCAAGTTTCTCTCGAAAATCGTTCAGAGACCGATCGACTAATAATTACGCAAATTTCAACCGTTCGAGCTTCGTTTCCCTCATTCGTGGAAATATTATGCGAAATACAATTAGCAGAAATGCCACCTATATCCAAATAATATCGTTTTTGCCGTCGGTCGATCTATCACGTCGAGTTTGCTTTATTTCCACCTTTTCATTACTCCCGTAAAACATCACGGTTTCCTGTAAGTACACAAGCATACAGTACACTGCATAAACATCGTCCACTTTCTTTTAAAATATCCCGTACAAGTGTAGAATACTGAGTTCAGTAATATCACTCGTCCTGCTAAATCCCGTGTAATGCGGTTTATTTCGACTCGCGGCTGAACACCAACAATCTCGCAGAGATTAATTCTCCATTGCATTCTCAATTCGTATTTCGATTCTCCGCGAGAAACAGCAAACGACCAGGAACCTCGTATTCCCACAATAGGGAGCAAAAATTCCAGAGCGGTTGTACCGCGGAGAATTCAGGTATTTCAAATACAAAGAGAAGGCAGCCTCGTCGGATGGTTAACACAGCCCCCGGCTCCTTCTTCCTTATTCGCTTCGATATCACGAATTCCTTTGGGCGCATAAACGCGGTTGCGATAAAAATGCTAAGCTCGTTGTTGTTTGAAGAAAAGAAGGACGCGTGTCTCGTTGTTCAGTCGATGCTTCATTGGGAATCGCGGTGCACACGGCGAAAGATAGAATACGATTTCGTAGCTTGTTATACCGTGAAAGGAGAGACTGCTACAATTACCTTGGCGTAGTTAGAAAGCCTTGCAATTTTCAATATTTTCCTGGAGATTTTACGCGGAGATTGCTTTGCCGGCTGCTGGCGCTAGTACAGGACTTCTGGAAGGATCAGATCCGCTTCTCACAATTTACAATTATCGTACTTGCTCGGTGCTAGCCCCGGAGCACGTATAATTGTACCGCTTTACCTTCCGCGATAACGATTCCAGACTACTTTGCTGTTACGCATGCTTGCAGCGACGTGTGCGCGAGGAATAACAGCGTTTTTTGTGGTAACCGAGCTATCCTGATTTTTCTTTGCTTTTTAATTCATTGGTCTGGCGGTAAACTGTCTTGCGCGAGAGATTTTTTTCTGGCTAATGTGCCGTGATAAATATCCTGATTCTTTATTGCATAATTTACTGGTTGGGATATATCATGCAAGAGATTTTTGGTTGGAGATTATTCTAATTGAAATTCTAATTTACCTTTAATTTGTTCCGGATCGATTACTTTGACTTTCCTCCTCGATTTTCGGTTGCATATACGAAAGTGGATTTCATACACTCATATTACCGTATTATATTACCGTACTCTATACGTACAATAATTTTAATTAACGTTGACCGTTTCCCGGAGAACCTTCAGAATGGCGTGTAAAAATTGTAATTAATGCAATCCTCTTACCGCTGTTAATAAAATCATATTAGTTAGTAAACGTTGCTTGATTTACAGAATACAAGTTTTAACAAATTGAAACGATTTCGCGTACGCAAATACCTGTACGACGACGTTCCGCGTTTGTATTCCATCTCAGCGGCGCTAATAACGATTGTCTTTTATCGATGTTTCACGAGCAAAGAAACCAAGGTAGAATTACGTTTCTAATTGAAATGAGTTTTTAATCTTCGTGTTTAAAGATACGAGAGATAGAGAATAAAATGGAACGTTAAAGGTATATTACAGCAATGATTGAAATAAAAACATTTTACATTAACCCATTCACTGCCAGGCAAATTTAGAGCGTCTTACCGTGGGCGCCGTGATTTTATTTTGAGGGAAACACGGAATTTCACAAAATCTATATACTATTATATAGATGTTATTATGTATAAAATATTATTATATAAAATCTTCGTTCATTCTTTCTAATAATTTCTAACGCAAACTTATTCCGTGACCAATTGCAATCAGTCTGAACTTGTAGCACTAACTACGAGATATCACGTAGTCGGCAATCTTGATACATACGCTTGACACGAGATATCTCGTAGTTGGCAGTGAGTGAGTTAATTACATCTTCGATAGGGTGCATTAGATAAAATCTAAATTAATATATTATAATATATAATATATTAATATATTAATATATTACGTATTTTTTATTGTACATCAACTTTGAAAGACGACATTCTACAACAGTTCTCATAGAAGATAAAACCATCCCAGATCTTCCCATCTCTAATTTTATAACTAGAAGAGTAACCAGAAACTTTTGAGCGATAATGTATACTAAACGAAGCATTTTATAATCTCCTTCGCGTTATCGAATTCCCATATGCCTTTAAAAGATAAAATCCTTTGACGATACTGCGAAGACAAAGATAAAACATCGATCGCATCTCAAAGCAAGGAAAATTTTCCCTTGAAAATTCCTCGTCCTAGTCAACAGATTTGAATGTGTAAAGGTTTACGAGGGAGTTGGTCGTATCGTTTTCAAGAGCTCCGCGGGTTGCTTCGTTTCACCATTTTTGCCGCTACGCAATTAATGCTCGGATTCCTGCTTGTGAGCAAGAAGTTAGCGAGTCGTAAACCTGGCAAAGAAACTTTAACATAGCTTCGAAAATACCTGCTGCCACCAACAGCTTTGGTTGAGAGAATATTTGCAATGACTTGCATTGTCCGCTTTAGAGAGTATCAAGGCTGCTGGGATTTTTGATTTTGCGAGGACAAAATTTATAGTTTGCGCGCTTGGGCGGACGTCTATTTTACTATGGATTTTTGCTCGCGGGTTTATGGTCTTGAAGTCGGTGTTGTGTAAAATTCCCAACGTAAATTCTGTTCTTTCTTCATTCTCTCGTTTTTGGGGGACGATAGTTCGATACTCTGTTCATAGTCGGGTATTTTCTTAATAAGTTTAGTAAAAGTTCTGAAACTTTAGTAATATTATATTATATCGTTGAACGTCGATTATTAAACAAATATTTGGAAATTAATTAGATTTTATCGCCTTGTACTTTTTGCTTTATACTCGTATCATTGACTTTAAACGATTTAAAATACCTATGTTAGAAAATAAAAACGAAATCTTCAGAAAAGAAAATCTGTCGCTGTTACATCAAAGATGTTATCTAAAATACGAGTCTCTTTCCAATATTTGTGGCCTAGTCCATTTCCGAATTTCGTCATTCTATCATCATAAAGGAAACTACTCATTGATCCGTAATTTCAAGAGAAATCCCTTGGCATCCCTATTCCCTCTAATTCAAACTTTTCCTTGGAATTCAAATCCCTTCTTTCTCTCGCTAGCTCGCCCTCCATTTCACGGAGCGATCGCACCACCCTTCATCCGGGAAATGCAGTTCGCTTTTCACCAGCTACGATATTTTCCATGAAACCGGGAAAACGCCTACGGGGAAAACGCGAAAATTCCGCGAATTTCTGTGTCTCTGAGTCCGGAAACAAGCAGTCGCTTCGTGTCACAAAAGTTGGCCAAGGGTGGCGATGTTTCATCTCTACGCAAGAATAATTCAGAGGAAACAAGGTAGAAAAAGTTTGCTTTACAGGGCATTTGTTTGGTGAAAGTTTTAATAACGCTTTCTCTTGCGTATTGCTTCGCAAAATTAATTGCAAGAATGTTGTGTTTCTATCAGAAATTACGAAAGAAGATCGAATATAAAGAAAGAGGTGTAGTAGGTACCTCTTATAATTTCCAAATAATGTAGAAACTATTCTTGATGACTTTTACGATCTTTGCGTGTAAAAAGGAGTACTTCTATTTTTAGATGAATATAATATTAGATCGTTTCTCATTTAATTTCTCCCTGATTCTTTTTATCGTTCCTTGTAAGAACAAATCTCTGCGACAAAGTTCAATAACTAGCAAGAGACAGGATAATATATAATAATAGCTGCGTAAAATTACGCTACTCGGTTACTATTCTTAATTTCCCTGCGTCTAATCCTGCCCGACACCATTAGTTTCCCATTGGGAATGTAACTACTAATACACACGAGAAAGCTAATTACACTCGTACTTCATGCGATTTCATTAGAGCACGACCGAACTAGGCGGAATTACAAATCGTCGGAATTCGATTCGGAAATTAAGTTGGTTGTAAGGTGTATGGGACTCTGTCAGGAATTTCCCTACCATCTGCGACCGGAAATCCCGTGTTTTCGTTCGGAACGATATTTTCGCCCCGAGGCTCGTCGAGATTTCATTTTTCATTTCTCGCCGCGGTCGTCCAACGAGAATATAAATCGGTGGAAGCAATTTTCGTAGTAATTACGCTTTTCCCTCACGCCCTCGAAATAATTCTCTTGCGGTGCTTCCGGTTTCGCAGTTCCATTCGCCTGTGAACGTAACCACCGCCGAGACCGGTTCTTTTTGTTTCTCGTTACATCTATTTTCGTTCGTGCGATTATTTGACACCGATCTTATATTTCTTTTTGCAATTTCCCTTTTCTGCGGTCTGATTGCTAGCTTACAGTTTGGAAAGTCAACTGTAATGCTACGTAACTTGGCTATAATGTTTCTGTTCTTTCATCAAAAAATTCCAATACGTAAAATGAGCCGTATCCTGCATATATGTGTGGTGACGAGGCGTTACATATAATTACGCATAACATAATATATAAAATGTCACGTTTGATTACTGCAAGTCTGCTTTACTTCGAACGCAATATGTTTTTTCGATGAAGCAAGTTATGCCAGATTCCCATCTTGTCCGACGAACGAGTTCACGCAAAGGAAATCTCGAAATCAAATTCTTGATCGAAATGAAATAACCGTTTGAAATCACTGATCAAATCTTGTACTAAAAAATCTCTCGTATATATTGCAGCATCGACGACTATTGAATGCAATAACAAAGATTTATTTGATTTCTCTACCATATCTTCTAAGTAAGAACAATTTGAAAAATGTCTGTTAATACGACTTCACAATCAACGTAAAATTAATCTTCATACGTGTACAATTCTGAAAAAAATCTCATAAAAATTTCTGCAAATTACACGAAGGAAGTTAATTAAGCTAAATCCTTGCTGAAACCTAAAGTAATTCGTTTCTTGCTTTTTATTTTTACACGAATCATTTTTGATGTAAAATTTGCGAAAATGTCTCAAATGTTCGAGATATCTTCCCGTTTCACGCAGCTGTTCAAAATTAGAAAAATTAGAGGTTTCAAAAAAAATCAATTAATTTTAAACGAAAACGAAGCAACGAGGACGTCCTCGAGGAGGAACTCGACCGTGCTATGTCCCAAGATTTTCTGCAAGCTTTGCTTAGCTCTTGCTCGTTCGCCGTTTTGTTTATTTACCTCTTTCGGACACTTTTCTTCGTTCTTTTCCTCGGGCGAGTAGCGTAGCGTTGCAACGAACGAATTCGTGGAGGGTGGAGCACACCGTTGAGAATTATGTTCCTCGTCGATGTGTTCGATTGAAAATCGAATTTAGGTTTATAGGTAGCGATAGGATCAAGTTCAATATGTACTTGTAAATCCGAATCGAATTCAATATCTAAGGTTTCTTTCACAGAGTTCGAATACTACTCGTAAGATATAATAGTTTGTCCATTGTACTTACGAAGCAACCATTTTGTACCGATTGCAACAAAGAAAAAGATTGGCAGAGAAGCTTCAATTAAATTGTTAGTCAATTTGTATTACTTTAAAAAGAGAAATTTTGAGCAAGGTCGAAGATATCTATATTCCATGCGGACAATTTTTCGATGGATAAGTTGGGCTACAAGAAACTGTGACAGCTCTATTTTGAATGTTTTAATTTTTAAATGTTTATATCCGTGATAAACTTACATTCTTAATTTGTGATGACAGTGAACTGCGAGTATCTGCTCTTCATATACATATTTGCAGTGTAAAATTTCCATCTATCGTGTTTCCTGTGAAGATACACAGACGGGAGGTTCAGAAATTAGTTGTGCAACGGATTCGAGTCCTGAAGGAATCTTCGCGTTTATACCAAAGTTCAGCCAACGCGTGGTAAGTTCCAGCACGTCCGAAACTGTGTAACAGAGATTGTAATATTCGGAGAAAACGATGGCCCCGGAGTAGCTAGTTAATGGCCAGTTGTTAGTTACAGTCTTCAGGAAGTAATCGGGCTTGCAGTTGGTTATTAATATTGCGAGCAACCGAGTTTCTGGTTAGTTGGACAGTCTTATCAGCAATTATTCTTGTAACTGTCTTTAATTAGTTGATCGATGTTCGAAATATCCAAGTTTTGCTCGCTTTACCGGCCAATTAACAACTTGTGCTACTGAGCTGTCGGATAATTTGAAACTTCTAAAAAATTCTCTTAAAGTTTTCACTGTTTATCACATACGATATTTCATACGATATTACGTATGAATTTATAGACAGAGATATCTGTAAAAATTTGCAAGATTAGGTATAAGATCTAAGTGATGAGATCCTTGAGATAATTTATCTATGAATCTAACAACAATAACTCTGTAAAAATATTTTATGGAAATCAGACATGCAGAGGATTGATGAATTTACCGATGCATCGATATGAACGACCAGACATCTATGTTCCATTAAAAGCGTGACGTCCAGTTCAAAGTCAAATATAGATACTCCCGCAACCTTTATTCAACGACAGGTGTGTTACTTTATTATCGACGAATCGATTGGTATTGTCGATAATTTTCAATATCGTCGTCGTCGTTAGGAATTAGTTGGCGGTATGTTTCAATCAATCCCACAGTACCTTTGTCCGATAATCGTTCGCGGGATAAATCTTTTAACACGATTCTGCGTCACTTCGAGCCGATTCTTCTCTTGATTAGCGTGCTTTTACTCATTAGAATATAGAATATTCATTAGAATAAATATAGGATACTTAATTACCTCGGTTCAAAGACGAAGAAAAAGGAAGCAACCTAACCGGTGTTCGATAATCAGCACGTTCAGTATCGTGCAAAAATTAAGCCACTGACAGAATTCTAAATGAAAGTGGAACAGCTTAATTGAAATATTTAATTGCGATGTAATAGCGATAAAGACCAGTTTTGTTTTTACACGATTTTGATTTAAAAAATAATCCGATTCTCTTTCCATAATTTTTTTCATATTTTTTATACAATACAAATTTTTGTACAATATTTTTTACGTGAATTAATTGTTCAAATGGTGGTTTTCTAAAAACATTCATTTGAATTTAATATTTTGTACTCGGCACATTTTTGGGTAACTTTCTTTTGAATTTACACTATAATTTTCATTGCTGGAATTTAATTACTGACTTTTTTTATCATCTTTATAAGTTTGTAAGGTACAAGATGTGTTCAAACTAAAAGAATTAAATAGGTATTGGTTTAATTAAAAACTTTGATATGATCTGTTCGAAAATAACTTATTATTTGTATTAAATCTCTAGTATGAATGAAAAGAAACCATTAGGATTTCACACTTAGAATCAACACTCTATGTTCCATCACACTATACCTTTTACACGAATTTCTTTTTCCGGGAACCTATCTGCCTTGAAGAACAGAACCAAGTAAATTGTATTTATAACTGCATTTGCTTGATAATATGTGATATATAATATGTTCTAAAGTAATCTTTTAAATTTAAATTGTCTTAATAAATGAAAAAAACTCGGTTATTCTTTCGAAGCAGAATACTTCCCTTCTTCTTTTCGCGCCAAAATACTAAATATACTTTTCTTCAAGATTGAGGCGATACGTGGAAAATATCTGCTGCACATTTTCCGTGGAACTCTGCCACGTTTTATATTTAGACGAATTACGCCGGTCGCGTTTTGTTCGTTCAAGAAACACTTAATTTCTCTCAACTGTGGAAAACGCTCTACATGAATTATACAAAAGTGAAGCTCACACTCGAAAATAAAAAGACTTGCTCGCATGCAACCAGACGATTCACGTAAAAATTAAAGTCGTATATTCACAAAAATTTACGTAGTTACAAGCTATACGTATTAAAAGTTTTACAGTTATTTCAGGTTTTAGAATTTTTAAACCTTCTTATCCATTATAGCGTAATCATAAATCGCTCTTTTAGACTGCTGCAATTATATCATATATAATATACTTTTATTATTATTATTAATATTATAATTATTATCATTTTGAGAAAATCGCTCAAGATATTTGCCGGAATTTTTGCAGTGTAATTAAAATTACAACCATTCTGCTAGCACGTATCTTCAAAAAAAAAGTATTGCTTTCGTTATTAGCATATTATTATCGCGTTTTAAAAAACAGACAAATTACAATACGATATTTCGACTTTTATCATATTCGTGAAAAGAAACATGAAAAGATTATTACATTACCATTAACTCATTTTTATCACGTCTCGCGAAAGAGATATCTACAGGAACGTTGTAATAAAAATTAAAAGTAGAAGATAAGCGTAAAAAATTAATAGCTACACATATCTACATAATCAAATTCTTATCGCAGCAAAACCAAATAAAATTAACATTTTATTAAAAGCATCAACACACATTTTTACCAATTCCAAGGACTTCCATCAAGGACTCCAAAAATTGTCATAAAATCCTGATTTCACTCTATCAGATTTCAGGGACATACCGCGCTATACAACGAATTTTACGCGATGTTCTGGCAACCGTGAACCATCCTCGAACGAGGTAGAAAAGGAAATACTCGATGGTAGCGAGCGTTGCCGCTCGGAATTATTTCATTTCGGGCGAAACAAACGCGAAGAGGGTTCGCGAGGCCGAAATTGTGGCCAACAATGTCGCACTCAGCCTGATCCCGTTCAGAATTCAGAACCAGATAAAATAATACCCGGCAGAGTGCTGGAACAGGGGGTGGAAAAGTCAGACTGCAGTGAAAAAGGAAAGGGCGCGGCCGGTTTTCCGGTCTCGTCTAATTTTTTCCCTCCGTTCTGCTGTGGCCTCGACGAATTTTTCATCCTGTCAACTCTCGCTTCGATTCGCGCGAAATCCGCCTCGAAAGAATCCTTTGTTCGTAGGATGGACCCGGGAAGAGTGTTCATTAACGTTCTTCGCTCTGGCGCGTTTCAACCCTTTGAGCAGTCGAAAATGGGTTGTGGATCGGAAATACTTTTCGAACTTTCGAAGGTATTGCTTTTTCCTTGAACAGTGGTGTGTGGAATCAGAATGTTTTTTTGCTGGAGGAGTGGAATTTCTGATACGCACACCGTGGATATTTATGCGTTTATAGGAAAAGAGTTGAGGAAGAGATTTGGCAAAATGTTGTAAAAATTATTTGAAAATGTGTGAGAATGTGACAATACGCCTGTCTGAGCCTTTTGATAGAAGATACGTGTATTTGTAAAGAAACAACATAAATTATTCTCTGATTTTATCAAACTTATTTAACGAAATGTGAGCGAATTTATGACTCAATCGCTTAGTAATAATAAGCTAATTCTGGAAAAGATATGGCATCGGCAGGGTAAGGGATTTAATTTTCATAAGTGAGATCAATAGTTCGTCAAATCCAGCTATTTCCTCAACTTTTAATCACATCTTCAAACATTTTCGAGCAAAATCGCGATTCAGCAACACCGTGAGAACCAGCAACTGGCTAACCCCAGAATTCTCCTACGAATTTCCCTTGCGCAAAGTTCTCGCGATTTTTTAAAACTTCACCTCGTTTCAAAAGTTCCGCAAAACGAAAGTAAGCTTCCACTGGGATTTCCGAAATGATTTCACTCGGACAAAAACAATTTAGTTTACGAGACCAACTGAAAAGGAGACCAAAAAAAGGTGAACGCAAGAATTTGTCGCTGGAGAAACTCACGTATGTAACTATAATTAGGTATACTGACTCTTTTTCAACACTTCCAAGAGAAGAAATAATAGAAAATTTCCATGCAAATGATATTCTTGCAATCACGATAATAAAATTATATTAAATACAGCAGTATCTATTTCGAAAAAGGAATATATATTAAGTTTCAAGAGGATTTCAATCAGAAATTCATCTTTCAGATCGAAGGATTGAAAACCGTGAAGACATTTCAGATAACGTAACGTTAACAACATTGTAATTTTAAAGTAGTAGAGATTGAAGACTAATTAGAATTATAATGGCGATTCCCAGAAGCTTTTACATTTCAAGCATCCCTGCTTGATCATACATTTTTTGTAACGCTTCTTTCGCGAATGTTTTTTACTTGAACATTAAATCATTGTTAAGTTTACTTTCCACCGCCCTTTTCCTATCTGCTCCCTGAATACCCTGCATAACAACACACGATATTAAATTCATCGTTTGATGAATTTTCGCGAAATATCCACTCCGGACAGAGATAGTTTGAGAAAATCGAAGCTTCGAACTGGAATGGAGCGCGTTGTCGAGACAGTGCTGATTCCACGATTTCGCGTTATTTTTCCGGACCGGGTGACAAGGGGAGAACTCGAATGGATTCGTTGCCAGGCTGTTTGCTTCGTTTGCCGCATTCTCCAACCCCTACTCTTTGTTTTATCAGCTGCACCGGTCCTTCTTAGCTGACTGAGCCAGCGGCTGAAACTGACAGCCGTGCGAGAAACACGTCGTTGTTTTCTACGTTAGCCAGTACATAAGTACGTACGTACATTATTGTACATTTCACCGTGATAATGGCGGAACTCGCGGCTATGTATCATCTCGGGGCGATACCAGAAAAATTTCTAGACACCAGTTATACCACTCTAATTTGTTCGAATTATTTCTCGTTTATCAACGTCGCACTTTCTTTTTTCGTTTTTATGTAAACTTTTACACGATACTTCAGATTGCTTTAATCAACTCTTAAAATTCCAAATTAATAAATAATCCAGGACATTCAAAGCTGTTAATTTATTTGCTTTAATAAAGCTAGCGTTGTTTGAGGAGGATATTTTACTGTGTAGACATATGCGAACAAACATGGCCTCTTTTCTCTTGTGTTTGCATTAGGTATTAATAGAAAATATACGATTCATACTTCCAAGAAAACAGATCGTAACAATTTAGTTAATACCTGCTAAATGAAAAAAGAAAGAAAAGATTGTTCATCGAGGTTATAATGAAAAATATTATAATAAATTATTGAAACGTTATTACTGCTGCAAGAAACAAGTTGTATGTTTCAAAAAATTGTGATTTAAAAATACATCACGTAAGAATATGAGAGGGAAGATTTTATCACATTATTTGAAATTATTAACGCTTCTCAGCTACCAACGTGTCTTTTTCTGCCCTCATTCGAATTAATAATTAATGGTAAAGTTAATTAATAATTACCGCCGATGTGGAATTATATAGAGTAAGTACATCTTTCCCTAAGCTACAGTTGACCGTAGTTCTATCATATGTATTCGTACATATATGTATACAAGTGCAAATATGTGCATACTATGTATGCGCATCTAGAGCCCGGAACTCGAGTGTAACTCTGCGAAGCTTGTGTTTGCTAGTTTTTCCTTAGTTTGGGAAGATAACAAGTCAATCAGCATTTCCGCCCAATTCCAGATATATGCGGCCATTCATTGTACATTTTAAACAAAATTAAAATAGCCACAATTATTTATTTTAGAATGAAATGGAACAGATTACTATTATTATCCCAATCTTGTAAACTTAGATTAAAAGATTAAATTTGCCAGAAAATAAGTTAATAAATTGAATAAACTAAATAACCGATAACCAACCACCAACATCCTTTCACAACAAACAATCTTTCTTGCATTATGAAACGAAGGTTCGCTATATCATGTTCCCAAATATTAACCAGCCGGTCTATTATCAGCTGCAGTTCCCGACGAAGACAAAACCACTAGAAAGCTACCCGGGCGATATTATTTTCATCTCCTGTCCATTAATTAAAATATCCATTAAGCCCAGCGAGATATTCTCGTTACTTCTCATTACTTCGTGCTTCGTATCTTGAAAAATTTCGTCGCTGCCAGCAAATTATCACGCTACGGCTGCGTTATACGAATGAAAACGTAATTCGTGGACAAGTCGGAAGCATGGTTGAAATATTCATCCTATAGGCGCGGGGGAAACGTAAGAAGGGAAACGAAAATGTGAACGAGAGACAATGATCGTTAATTAGAAGCGGCTGAGGCGCGGCATCTCGAAGAGACGCTGCAAACGAATCGGATGTCTACTTAGTCCGATTCACAAACTGAAAAAGGACAGAGATGTGGTAATTACGCAACGCAGGTGCGACGCGGAATTTCATTTTAAATGTGAAACGATGGAAATGGCGAAATTGTGCGCAGATTGCTGTCTGGTGGGAACGGTTGTAATTACAAAAGACACGAGACAATGACAGTAGTTTAGGTTCAGATTTATATCCTTTCTGTACAGATACTTTATCGCTTACAAGTATTCATTAAATAAATATTCAACCATTTGATTAGAAAATACAACCTATATTATTCATTACGGATATAGAGACCCTTTTCCCGGAAAGCTTGTGAATTTATAAATGCTTTTAACATCGAAAACAAGCAAGAAATTCTCTTTCCAAACAAAAGCAAATCAGGCAAGTAACGAACCCAATACAAACCAAGGTAACTAGTAATCAACGACGAAATTTCCACTTAAAAATATGAAATTCATTGGTCCAAACGCCATCAGTACGTTGTAAACCATTCTAACCCATCCATTGAAACCGACGATCGCCCATCAGACACCGCACGAATAAACCAACTAACGATCAATCTCGAGCGTTCGTCGGTTCTCCACGTGCATAAAAGCGGAACTTTAAGCTCACGCTACGAAATAATAAATCCGTACGCTCGAAGGGTACTTCATGAATTCGTTAGTACTCGAGCTCGGTCCTTTTAAAGCGTACTCCATCGTGAGGGTGGTATGCTCCGTTTAAAATGGAAGGAACAAGGCCATGCGAGACAGTGAAAGCAGAGATGCAGGAGGACAATTTGCGGCTGCAGCTAATTATAAGGCTCGTTACGGAAGCGTAGAATAATTTCGAATTTTCGTTATGCACGTCGTGTTATCTCTACCATATGCTCTTTCTTTTCCACCTTCTCTTGTTGTCTTTTGGTAATTATTCAGAACCGTATAGAACAGAATACGCTTCACCGATTTCCATGATCTTCAAGTAAATCGTAAAACTCAACATTCTGAGTACCTTGATGACGTGTTTGAAGATTATCGGAATCGATGAGGTGTTTCCTATTCTGAATAGCAAGCCGCTCCTGTTATTTTGTTTGTCCATCGACCGATTCGCGAAACCATACGATTATCATCGTTCGTCGTAGGGATCGTTCGTTATCGGTCGAAGCGAGTTTGACAGAACGGAAATTCGCGTAATTGTGTCTCGCTCCGTTCCCATGAATTTAATCGCCGTGGATGGAAAAAGGGCCGCGAATGTAATTTCGAATAATTATTCATGGGAGCCACTTGGATTTGCGACGAAGCTTTTCCACTTTGATGAAACTTTACAGATCAGAATTAGGTGGCGACAATGTTATATCGCAAATTATATTTACGATAAGTTGTTGTTTCAATATTTAAAGAATAATATACTGAAACGGTTATGAAAGTTTCAATCGCAGAATTAATTATTGCCTAGTCAAAGAGCTGTATCAAGAATGAAACACCTGTTTAACAACCTGATCCCCATTTAAAACATTAATTATGGTATGCACTTAATGAATACTTAAGACCATAAGATAAATACCGGCAATAAAATATAAATTTGAGCCTGTTTTGTCCAGTTTATTACAACAGCTCTGTCGCGAGAAGTTGATTACATTTAATTGTCTCCGTGGTTTAGTTTCCTCTTCGGACCTATTCCGGTGTTCATTGCTTTCTTTTATGTCAGAAGCGAAAAAGAGGTTACAGTCGTAGTTTATTGACGTGTATAGAAGTCTCGCGAGATGTCAAACTCGAAATATACGGTGATGGGCGAGTAAAAAGCATCGCGTAACGAGCTATTTTCAAATAAAAACAGCCGAGAAAATGTAGAAATTGAGGGAAAATATTCTATATAAATCAAATCCATCACACACTGCACAGTTATACGGTAGACTTTATTTCGCATTAAGGGAAGGCTCATTTTTATGCGATCAAAATACTGCTATAGATATTTTGCAAATAAAACGCTTTTACGGACATATTACAATTGTAAGTCGCTATACGTCAGCAAACGTCCGCGATATTGCCACGGTATACAGTTCACGATACATAACTATAAAAAGCATCATCCAAGAAACACATGACGAGCATTTTTCGGAAAACAGAAAAGCTAAAAAACCTATGAACAACCAACGCGAGGCACGATGTCAACAATCAGGCAACGACGACGGGGTTTTTCATCCGGGTTCAAGTTCCATTTCCCGCAGCTTGCAACGTTGCAAAACAAGCCCATTTCATCAGGTAAAAAGAAACAACGAGAAACGAAACGAAGAAAAAAGCAGAGAAGAAAGAAAGTAACAAAGAAAAAACAGGGACGAAACAATGAGAGGCATTGTTTCAGCCTCGATCCGGTCGAAATAATGTTCGCCCATGAAGAAACGGTAACGGAAATAAACAGACGGTTGCCAAAAAATGTAGCGGAGGTTTACGGGCGTGGTTGAAATATCAGGGAAAAATTTATTCACCCGGAATAATTAGAGTTTTCGCGGAGCTTTCTCAGCGACGCCAGAGGATTTTATAATGCATACCCGAGCAACGGATGTAGCATCAGCGAAATTAAAAAGGAAACCGCGATTTACAGCCACCACGTATGGACAAAACGGCGCGATTTTGTAGCTCGTAAAAGGCGAAATGTGGTAGCGCGGCTTTCCTGCCGGCCGCTTTATATCATCCTGAAATGAAGTCGGTTTAATCAGGACCACCGCCGGTAATATCGGACTTGATGGTCCCACCTTTGCCAAGAATCGCGACCAGCCCTGGGATTTTACGGTCCTGATCCTAATTCGTTAGAACGCGAATGGTCAACCACAGACTGACGAAGTGTTTGGGAATCGTAAAACCGGGGATAATTGTCCTGTCTTCCGGCAAAGAAATGATTAAGTTGGGAATCGTGTTGCTTTTGGATGTGCACTTACTATTACGTGTCGATTGTTTGCAATCTCAAAGATTCTCGATGCAGCGATAACATTGTCATTTGATCCTTATTATGAAATAATAGTAAATAATAGTAAATAGTAAATTCTCGTCGAATAGACAAAGAAGCAGAACTGTAGAGGACAGTTAAAAATTAGCCTCGCCTCTCAATTAACTTGTTGCAATAAAACTAAGTTCCAATATCTCGCTTTTCTCTATTTAACATTCCGTTTTTCTTCTTTTCTCAAAGTTTAAAAACGTTCCATCCACCGTCCTCGTTATCGTGACCAAACGCGTACATCATAAAAACCGCGGCGGATCGATGAAAGATTACACATTGGCTCGAGGCAGGGCTACAAAGTGTAAAATCTAACCGATACAAGGATATCAGAGACGGAGAGATTATTATCGGTTCGTCCGCATATTATCCAAAAAGGGTCAGGTACGTACAAAAGGATTCAATTTTCCCAGGGAAATAAGGACGAAACGATAACAACGTATATCCGAGAAATAAGGGAAATACAGAGTGTCCTGGTGTGTATAGAAAATGCAGTAGCGTGATCTCGCAGGGTATTCCAGGTAGAAATAGCACACTAAAAGAAGAAAAATAGTTCGTACAAACGTATGTTTGTTTTCGAACTGCAATTAATTTTCCATTGTAACAATTAACTGTCCAGTCGCGGGTGATTTTCGTATCTTTCTGTCACAGAATCGCGGACAAAATTTTGTATCTCGTATATGGAGATTTAGCACAGGGGCGCTGTTGATAAAATACAAAATCGTTGCAAGTCGTGAAAGCCTCAAAGTCTTAAAATTGCAGTTGTGCTTGCAAGATGTCAATGAACGAAAGTAACATAGAACATCGTATTTTGACGTGAATCAATATCGACAAGATGGTAATGTAAATAAAATAGATAAATAGAAAGAGCGCAGTGCACTCGTAACATGAATCTAACGCGCGAAATTTGTGAGGATATTCTGAATGCGGAGGTCGCGGCGCTGCGTTTCGAAGGAAAAACGGGCAAAGCAACGTCTGCGAGGTAACATCGGCATTCAGAAGAAGACGCGAAGCATCCGGAAACGCGACGAAGAACGGACATTTTTCTCCGCACAAAAAGTCGGATACGACGGCAGGAAGCTGAAAAGAAAAAAAGCAGAGGCGCGTAGCGTCCGAAGAAAGCGCGCCGATTTATCGAATACAAGCGTGCCCGTGGAGGCTTACCCGAGTTTTATGAAGACATTTTTTTAAGTCGCTGCCGTAAAATTGTGTTTCGCTTGTAAATAAGATGCGAAATGTAAAAGTTTAGGAGAAAGATACACGAGTGTCGTCGAGATGGAGCAAAGATAAACTCTTTTAATTTGAACACTTTTTTCAGATTCTATAGGGTATTTCGAGAATGTTTAAAGCCAAAATGTTTATATAATGTAGATTTTTCTACTTGGAATAATTCTACTGCAAAGCATTTCCAAGACCTGGATCATGCGGAGACATTCTACGGTAATGTGTTACAAACATCTTAAAGACGTCTTCAGAATGTCCTATATTAAAAGACTAGGATCTCTTAAACAAGAGGTTACTATTTTTCTGAAATTTTCAAAAATGCCGTCTAGTTATTTCCATGTAAATTCTATTTTTGAAACGCAAATTTGTTTTACGTCCTCGCGCGTTTCTGGCATATAAAAAAATCATCAACGTGTGTTGGAAGGTACCCCGAATATTAACTCTTTCGACTGGCAAGTAGAATTTTAAATCGTCCGGTCGATAAATAACGAAATCAAAAGCTTCGAACTGTGTACAGCGCAGAAATTCTCATTTTCGAAAATAGTATCGAAGTCACGTGCACGCATATCGTAAAGCCAGTTGGTGACGCGAAATTCAACAATCGCCGCGGATGAAAGGGATGAGGTAGAAATGCAGCGGCCGCCGGAAATGCAATACGCATCGGAAGGGCGCGAAAAATGTTTCACCGAGTGATGGTCGTAAATTTTTATTAGAGGTAAAAGCGCTCGTACCGACGCACATTTGTCAACCGACGACGTCGACGTTGAACCAACCTCCAGAGCAAAGAGATTCATAGGCTATGAAATAATAAAAATCCTTTTTTGAAAATGGGGCCCTCGGATGATTTGTATACTGTCGAACGTGCTTAGTCTCGGTGCAGATATTTTCTCTGGAGAATGTTTTGGACTTGGAGGTATGCATACTCTGACTGCTAGGATAAAAATGGTTCAGAAAAATGAGGGAGAGATAAACATTCCAATGCAATCGTTCAAATGGTTCTACACTTTTGTTCATAAGTATTAGGACATTCAATCATCTCGTAAGAAATAAGATATGAAATGCAATTTCCATGGGTTTTTTTTTTTCTTTTTGTTTCTTTTTTACTGATATCTAAAATGACAGAAACAAGTACAGCCATAGTGGTAAATCTTTCACGAACTGAGAAACAAAAATTACTTTAGAACAGAACGGTGAAAATAGCGCTGATCGAATGGATGATGGTCTGATTTGCATACGAAGATTGACGTATTTCCTGAATTTACCTGAATCCCACGGACAGTTTGTAGGGAGAAAACTGGAGTAAAATTGTAGGCTTTGAATTAAAACGAATATCTTTAAATTCAGAATAATTTAATTTAAGTTTTTTATCTAATAACCAACTGCGTCGCAAAAGCTATTCGTCTCTCCGATATCTTATTTTCTATCGATATCCTCTGCTTCTGTATCGTACAACAAAATACGCAAATTCATGGAATCGCAAGAAGATTCCCTAGCTCGTTCAAAGGGGAGCGATTCTTCTTTTTAAGACCATCGGGGGAACAGCAAGGCGGCCGATTAGTAGCATGGCAATCGTAAAAGAGGGGAAAGTGGGCCGGAGCGGATAAAGAAAACGCTCGATACAAGGCACGAAAGAAGAATAGCTCCATTCGATGCAAAAGAAACACAGACGAGCGGACAGAAAAGGCAGTGCGGTGAAACCTAAGATTCTAGCTACGCGATCGAAGCTTTTGCCCCATGAATTTTCGTAAAAGCCTTGAATTACCCCAAGACGGAGATGAAAGGCTATTTGAATCGTCTATTCTCCGTACCTCCTAGTTCTATCCACGCGTGTTCGCTACCTTGCTCAACTGTCTGACTACGAAATGTTCACCGAGGAGGAAAGTCTTCCACCCTCGCGTCTGATAGTAAGTGTTACGAGCAGGGATGCGAACTTTTGCTCGGTCTGCTGTTCGAGAATTAGGTTCGAGAACTAGCAACCCCTGTTTCTCATTTGTCTCGACGATTTCAGACCGAGCTTCTTCTTGTCTGATTGAGATGCCGAAAACACCTACAATTATCGTTCTAATCGAAGGCGGCGGAGAAAAACATTTATATACTATTGGATGAGTACTTACAACTGGTCACGAAAATATTCGTGATAAACATAACTTTTACTTCTATGTTTTATATCTTAAATAACTATTTTGTATCTAAAGAACAACAAGAATGTTTTGCATAGATATATTGAAGTATAATAATAATATAATAGATGTCAGAAGATAAAATACTTTTAGCTTAACTCAAACCGTTGTTTAAATATTGAAAGAAATGTTTTAAAAAATTGATTTTCATGTCTCAAAAATTTCAGGGCACTTTATAAATCGACGTTAAAAAAACTAAAATGACAATTTTTTATAAAAATAATATTTCCGATATCCTTTTTGTTCAATAACATGTTTTAAGCAGTTTAATATGTTGGACATTTTTTTTTTACTAATCGATACTGTACTTTATTCCTCCATTAGACAAATTTGTCATGTTTCTTTAGTATTTATTGTTGTTTCTTATTAATTCTACGGTCCAGTTTATTCCATGGGAATGTACGTACTTGTCTACAGAACTTGCGCCCTTAGTTAAACACAATCTTCAACATATTAAACTATTTAAAACGTGCTATTGAATAAAAAGGATATCGGAAATATTATTTTTATAAAAAATTGCCATTTTAGCTTTTTTAACATCGATTTATAAAGTGTCCGAATTTTTGAGACATAAACATTCACATTTCTTAAACATTTCTTTTAACATTTAAGCAACGGTTTGTTTTAAGTCAAACATTTTTTACTTTCCGACATCTACATACTATGCTGTATTTATTTCAAATATAGAACATAGAAGTAAAACTTATGCAAGTGTCTGAATACTTTCGAGACCGACTGTATGAATTGTCTTTTAAAATAATATTAAAACAATATTAAAGTACATTCTCTGTGTTTGAATATCGCAATTTACATCGTTGTTTCTTCGATTATCTATCCATATCCCGGTTTAATAATTAAAAACAGAACTACAATCGACACGACCGCGTTCCCCTTTATACGGAAATAGGCGAGGTCAGATATTCCTGGAAAAAACATTCTCAGTGGAGTCATTGTATAATCCAAATGTATGTAATTTGTTATTCGATCAATTTAAAGTCATGCCCACACACGTCAAGCTAAACTTGCATAAGATTCCGCATTTCAGCGTTAAACATGTTTTCGGAGTTCAGCGTTAAACTGGTGTGAGATTTCTTCGCGACCATGTGAAACACTGTGATTGTTCTGAACGATCTCTCATTTGTTATTCCATGTTCTTTGTACCAAACTGGCTGGAAAACTTCCATCCTCCTAGTGTTTTCTCGATCCATGAATTCCTCCATGTTTTATTCCGGCGAATTTACATTCTTACAAATTTGACAATTTTTCAAAAATACATTTTAAACATTTTCTTTGATTAGGTGTAGAATAACAGTTTATTTTCTTGATTGCATGATTCAAGTATTTTTTTGTAATTTTTTGTCAGTTAAATACGTGAAAGATTTTTACGAAAAGTGTTCAAATATTTTGCTGAGCCACCGTAGGCAAAGAAGAAAAAGCTTTTAGATATAGAATCATAAATATTTTAGATATAAGCGATAAATCTACACAGTTTTAAGACCTAAAAAATGTTATGAATGTATATTCAGGCAAGCGAGGAAAATTTATGTTTATTTTCGAGATCAAACAGAGAATTTAAATGGATATTTAAAATTTGTAAATTGCTTCCCTGTAAAATACAAAAAAAATAACATCATATTTTCCCCTACGCTCTTCAAATATTTCCTGATTGTGAATTATATCGCAAATCGAGTAACGAACAACAACACGCTGTTTTAGAATGTTTCGTGCCATGTGCCCTGTTTTCAATACATGTTGGACCTTTTGTTCGGAAAAATTTTCGTGCGCTGACGTTTCCAGTGCATACAAAATAAGTGATAGCGTGTATCATCGATAGTACACGTGATTCGAATGAAATGTTGCACAAAGGTGACGCGACGTTTGTTAAGCCAGCAAATATGAACGCTATATGCTCGCTAAATAACAGAAAGATATCCAAAACCGAAATAATATGAAAAAATTTGAGAAGCTGTAATTGCTTTGTGCACTTGGTTACAATTTTGCAGATACGTACAATGAGTGAAAATGGCAAAACTTATCGCGTAAGAAAAGATCTTTTATTGATTTTGTACATTGGAAAGTATTAAAATATTAAAGACGTCGAAGATGGAGGATTATACGAGATATTATTAAATTGAAATGCACAAGAGATATTTTTGAAGAAAATTAAATGAACTTTAGCTATTATTATTAGACGAATGTTATGCCGATTTGTGATGATTAAATTGCGAACATTAAATTTCGAAATGCTTCGAATAGTTACTAAAGAAATATTAATTTCCCGAAAGTTAGAAACTGAACAAGCCGAGTGTCTCGTAGAGAATATAAATTCCTAGAAAAATTACATGTATCTTATTTAATAAATTAATGATGAAAAAAGAAATGTAATTCTATTCTGAATCGCAAGTTATACATTAACAAAAGATTTAATATCGTTGTATTTCGTAAGCCAACATACGCAACAGACCATTATTTCCAGAAGCAAATTTTTATCTCAACAATATCATAAAACCACTCGTACATGCCAGAGAAATGTATGTAAATCTCTGAAAAAAATTAGAAAAATCCTTTAAGAGGAATTCCATTTCATTTTCGGTGCACGTACGTGCCACAAACGTTTCATACATTTTTGCAACGAGCGTTTAGAATATTTTTATTACGGTAAATCGAGTCCATCCGACATGTCGCAGCTTCCAACCACAATTTTATCCAGTTTTTCGTCCGTTGTAGAAATGTTCTTCGCGGAACCGCTCTATTTCTTCTGCTAGCCGCTCGATATTGGTCGCCTGGACGGAATATGGGAACCTACTTAAGTAAATTTCCGCATATTTTATGCAAAGCGTTATCGACGTGGACCGCAACGCGAGATCTCGTGTTTGAGCTGGTTTTTCCTGACATGCTCGTTACATCCGCTCGTAGTTTTCACCATCCCTCTCCCATCATTCTCCCCTATCACGATCTTCCTATCTCTCGTTCTTCTCTTTTTCATTTTTTGTTTTCTACTTTCCCTTTGACGGATCGCATATAAATTTACACTTGCACGCATCGTCTCGTTTCACGCCTGTCTCTTTTATTTGCGTACAATTCAATTTTTCATGATTGTCGACAAAGCTACCATCAGTGGGCTGGGTGTAAAAAAGCTTCCAGCTCTATTTTGACAACGCTCGAGTGGAACTTCGACTTCCAACCGTTAATTGAATCACGCGTGTCTGTCGAAATTCTATGTCCTTGCACATCCACGAAATCTACTTATTGCTCGATATTTTATTTTATCGTATTGGAAATTACAATTTCATCGTCGTGACAAAAGGCAACTTTTCAAACAGAGAAATACTGAAATAACTGGAACAATTGATCGTTTATAAAACTTTAATAAAAAAAAACCGTTTCAGCGACGAGGAAGAACGTAAATAAATATTTAATATAATAACTAAACGTTCTTTCAAAATGTTTTTTAATTTATAAAAGTGGACGTTACAGTTATCGATAACTATATATGTATATAGTGAAATGAATCTTAATTTTGTAATGCTAGTTTCAATTATTGGAATAACGTCTATACCTGCTATACCAATCTCTATACTATGGAACTTCGTGAAGGTATTTAAGGAAAGAAGGAACAGTAAAATTTTTTCCATCGAATAGGCTAGTATAATAGAAAAGCAAACTCGTGTTCTTTTTCTTCCATTATTTGCATAATATCCGAGTTTGGTTACTATCGATTTTCACTTAGGAAACTATATTACAGAAGTTTTTTGTGACGATGAAATAACGCGAATCGAGTTGTTCAAAGAAAAAATTTTTCTAGTGCTTGATTAAACCAAGACGTAATGTGATTCGTGTTCAAATTCCATACAACTTCATTTATAAATACAAAATCGCGAATGTACAAAATGTACCACCGAAAAACGATCTTATTACACGATATAATATCACATTTTACTTTCTTTCAGAGGAAACCTATCCCTCCACACTCCATCCAGAAATTAAAGTGCCTCGCTCCTTGTGTCGCTATTAATCGTCCAACTAAAAATCGAACTAATATTACCATTCAGCGTCAAAACGTAAAGCCCGGGGAAAATGCGCGTCGCGCAATAAAGTTTCGCAGCCACGTTGATCTCGTTAACCCCGTTTTCAACGGGTGTCGCCGTCCGTGCCGGTGCTAAGATTGCAATCGCGGTTATGGACCGTGCCTGGTATCTATGGGGATAAATGGTAAGGAAAGGCAAGAGGGAAAGGCAAACGATGGATAAAGAATAACGAAACAGCGAGGAAAGGGAGCGAGTGTAGCGCAAAGCTGTCAGAAGGTTACGGGTGTGTTGCTCGTAAAAAAGCATGCGATTTTACGAGCACTTGCGCTAAGCGACAAAATGCAGTTGTACGGGCGAGCACCCCGCGAGACGTTGTTAAGAAGGTGCTTCGTCTCGAATGCAACCCGCTCACGTGGTTGCGCGCGAACCCGCCGAGCACCGGCGGCAACAACGCAAGAAAACAGCCCGGCTTGGAATTACATTGTTCGCCGCCGCTGCACTTTTCCATTGCTGTAATTTATCGTAATGAGTTATGACATACATGGCTAGGTGCACGCGCCGTGCCGCCGTTGTACTTGGAGCAACCGGGACAAATATGCGCCGCGGCGAGAATGAGAACGAGGACGATGACGGAGAGACGTTATTTATCGCGCTGTAGATCGCTGTAAAATTTGCGCAAAAACGATGCAAGATATGGTTCTACTTCTGCTTTGTTTCTTCTTTTGTGAGAAAGTTTGACTATTCGATAGAAAGTTCGGCGCTTCGTGGCCTGCATATACAGATGCGAAGAAATGGGCTGATCTTTGATGAGATCTTCGAGGATTGTGAAGGATGTGTAAAGTAGCTTATGGTACATGTACAGTAGATTTTATTGCGTGCTTGGGTGTTTGCGATCTAGGAGATACTAACATTAGCAAAGCTTTGAAACAAAGTACGTCGAGAAAGCAAGTTACCACGTTGTGGTATTTTCGCAGGTTCGATACATAAAAATTTCAAAATCCTCAAGAAACATTCACACTCTTGCTACTCAGGAATAATTCTTTTCAAATAGTATAAGGCATCAAGAAAAACTATGAACTGCTCCCAAGTAAACTATAAACTGATTAAACGATGACCATTTCCCAGAAAATTTCCAGTGGATCTACGTACCGGAAATGTGCACAAAATCCGTATAACTCCGATCACGTGTCGTTGAATTCCTGAAAAATATACGATGGTTTGTGGCGTCACCGACAACACCTTTGTAACCGTCGCCGCGAACAACAAAGGCGACGGAAACAAACAAACGGATGAGTCATCAAGACGAACTGTAAGAAACTGTGTACGGGCGACCGTAACGGCCGAGGTACCTTTGGCGAAAAGGCTTTCCATAATCGTAATTCAGTATCCTATCAGACAGCGCGCATAAAAGATATTCCGAGCGAAGCATTTTATACTGTAGACTAGTTTAGTAATAACCTATTCTTGGAGTTTTAACAATTTATAATCTTTGCATTAATAACCACTTCAATTGGTGACTTCCGACGTCAGTTTAAGAAACCAGATGGTGTCAGTGCAAACATTCAAAATGTCTTGCGATCGCGGTGATACCTCGACAACAGGATGCGCGAAGTGACAGAAATAACTTATCCAATAATCCTGCCGTTGGACGAACCGGATAAAATCCGAAGGTGGTTCACACTCCTAGAACTGCAATTCGAGCTCGTACATGTCGAGAATGACACGGCAAAGTTTAGCCGTAGTCATGAACATCGGCAAGCGGGAATTGGACCTTGTCGATGACATACTCCAAAATCCGCCGGAGAAGGATCGGTACGAAACCATTAAAAAAGAACTAATCCGCAGACTTTCCGATTCCGTCAGAGCACAATTCTACAATTCTACAGAGATATGAAGAATCTGGCTGCTTCATCTATGACGAACGACTTTCTCCTTACTATGTGGAGGAATCGCCTACCAGCTCCCATAAGGGCGATCCACGCTCCAGCGAAAACCAAAGACGCGAATGAACTCACAGAGACGGCAGACAGAATCTACGAAACTAGACTACACGCAAGTGCAGCAAGCACTTCCGACGCACAGTGTACGAAGCCATCTTGCGAACACCAGCGGAAAGTAACGATAGAAAGTCTAGACGAGAAGGTGAACACCCTGCAAGAAGAACTGGCTGCAATGAGGATCGAATTTCGACGTCAGTTCAACCAACCCGTCGGATTTAGAAGATTCAGGTCACGGTCGCGTTCCAGGAGTAAATCACGACAAAGGCGACAATCAAACCCTGGCTGGTGTTACTATCACCAAAGATTCCAGGAAAACGCAAAGAAATGCACAATTCCATGTAAGTGGAATCAAGGATATGCCGACAGTCGCCCGTGAACGCAGCTAACGCCAGCGACTACACGAACATCCGCCGCTTCTTTATCACCGACGGTAATATCACAATACCATTCCTAATCGACACGGGTGCAGACGTTAGCGTGTACCCACGCAACAGAATACAAGAGGACCTAAAAGAAGATTGTTTCGTGCTGTTCGCCGCCAACGGATCGGCCATTCCAACCTACGGCACGATCCCGTTGACGCTAAACCTAAACCTGCGACGAGAACTACGATGGCGTTTTATAATAGCGGAAGTACCCAAACCGATCATCGGGATGGACTTCTTATGCCATTTCGGGTTGTTGGTGGACCCACGGAACAGACGCCTAATCGACCAAACCACCAACTTCGTCGCAAAAGAATTCGCGGCCGACAACGAAGCCGCGGCAATCAAAACCATCTTCGGGGAAACAAACTATCACCGGCTTCTAGCCATCTTTTTCTCACTCGTCCGCCAGCCTCCGGACGAAAACACATTCGACACAGCGTGGTGTACCACATCGAGACCACGCCTGGACCTTCCGTCAACAGTAAACCACGCCGCCTCGCACCGGACCGTCTCAAGCTGGTCAAGGCGGAATTCGAGATGATGTTGCAGCAAGGAGTGATACGGCCATCGAAAAGTCCATGGGCATCACCCCTCCACATCGCCCCGAAGAAGGACGGAGGCCTCAGATCTTGTGGCGACTACAGGGCGTTGAACGCTCGCACAATACCCGACAGGTACTCGCCACGACACATTGAGGACTTTGCACAACAACTGCACGGTAAGCGCATCTTCTCAAAGATTGATCTCATCCGCGCTTACCACCAAATTCCGATCGCGCCTCAAGACATAGAAAAAACGGCGATCATAACTCCGTTTGGCCTTTTCAAAGCGGTTAATACAATGTTCGGCCTGCGAAACGCAGCGCAAACGTGCCAAAGGTTCGTAGATGAAATAATACGCGGTTTAGACTTTGTTTTCGCATACATCGATGACTTCTTAATAGCATCTGAAAACGAACAGCAACACTACGAACATTTGCGCACGCTATTCGAGCGTTTAAGCAAGTGCGGCGTTGTAATTAACCCTTCGAAATGCGAATTCGGCCAGAAGGAGATATCATTCCTAGGTTATTCCGTCAACGCCGACGGAATAAAACCGATGGCGACACGCATCGATCCCATCGCAAACGCACCGAAACCAGCAACAATCAAAGAACTTCGTAGATACCTCTCGTATGATACCTCGTATGATAAACTTCTACCGACGTTTCATACCAGGTGCCGCCGAAATTCTACAACCGCTAAACGACCTCCTGAAAGGAACAAGAAAGAGCAACGCGCTCATACAACGGTCGACTCAAACGGAAAACGCGTTCCGCGAATCAAAACGCGTCCTCACGAACGCGACCATGTCAGCACATCTAGCACCGGGCGCGCCGATTTGTTAAGCCGTAAACGCATCGAATTTTGCGATAGGAGCCGCGTTACAACAACTGGTGAACGGCAAGTGGCAACCTCTAGGTTTTCTAACGAAGTCTCTAACTCAAGCACAGAGAAAATATAGCACGTACGATCGCGAACTACTAGCAACATACGTAGCTGTAAAACGCTTTAAGCACGCGGTCGAAGGTCGAAACTTTATCATATACACCGACCACAAACCTTTAGTATACGCGTTTAATCAAAACCCAGAGAAATACTCACTACGCCAATTTCGCTACCTAGACTATATCGGACAATTCACAACGGACATACGCTACATAAAAGGCCTCAATAACAACGTAGCCGACGCGTTATCGCGGATAGAAACAATTGAAAATACAGTAGACCACCAAACACTCGCCGCGGCACAACAAAACGACGTCGAGCTACACAATTTAATAGAAACCGGTACAACAGCATTACAACTGAAAAAGATTTTCCATCAAACGACGTAGAATTGTACTGCGACATTTCAAGCCACAACCTACGACCTTTTGTACCAAAAATACTACGCCGCCGTATATTCAACTCGTTACATGGACTACCACATCCCGATATGCGTGGGACGCAAAAATTGGTGATGAAACGATTTGTTTGGCCAGCAATCAACAGGGACTGTCGGATTTGGACACGACAGTGCATCCCTTGTCAACGCTGCAAGATAACCAGGCACGTATCGACACCAGTAGGCACCATCGAAGCAGCAGGCCGCTTCGAACATATACACTTAGACATTGTCGTGATGCAATTGTCGCAAGGCTATCGATACTGTATAACGTGTATAGACCGATTTTCACGATGGCCTGAAGCCATACCGATCAAAGATATGGAACCGTCAACCGTTGCTTCAGCCTTCCTTGATACCTGGATAGCTCGCTTTGGCGTACCTCTGCGTATAACGACAGATCAAGGGCGCCAGTTCGAATCCAAACTTTTCAAGGAGCTATGCCGGTTGCTCGGTATTAAACATTTACGTACAACAGCCTATCATCCTGAGTCCAACGGGATGGTAGAGCGTTTTCACAGACAACTAAAGGCAGCAATAAAATGCCACAATACGAGCAACTGGGTAGCGATCCTACCAATAGTACTCCTAGGTATTCGAACAGCTATCAAGGAAGACTTGAACGCAACGGCAGCAGAACTGACATATGGCACGGGAATACGCCTACCGGCCGAGTTTTTCTTACCCGCAACTGGCCAAATCACTTCGGATTTCGTCAGTCGAGTAAGAGAACGAATCAACGAAGCCAAACCGCAACCTCTATCGCGCCACGGTACGCGTAAAGTGTTTGTTTTCCGGGAACTAAAAACAGCCCCTTACGTGTTTTTACGCAACGACACAGTTAAAAGCCCGCTTCAACCACCGTACGACGGTCCGTACAAGGTGATTGAACGCGGCAGCAAAACTTTTAAAATTTCAATCGACAATAAGAACACAATAGTTTCAATAGACAGGTTAAAACCGGCATTTTTGGTTCCCGAGGAAATAGAACAAAAACTCACTGAACCCAGTACCGAATCGCCTGGGATAACAATATATTTCAAAACTATAGAAAATCATAACACACCACAAGAAACACAGCGTAAAGGAGACAAACGAACCTGGTACGTTACACGTTCAGGTAGACACGTTCGTTTTCCCGACCGTTACCAAGCATAAACAAAAACAGTCTCGCTAAAAAAAGATAAACGTTATCACTGGCGGGGGGTACTGTGGTGTCACCGACAACACCTTTGTAACCGTCGCCGCGAACAACAAAGGCGACGGAAACAAACAGATGGATGAGTCATCAAGACGAACTGTAAGAAACTGTGTAAGGGCGACCGTAACGGTCGGCCGAGGTGCCTTTGGCGAAAAGGCTTTCCGTAATCGTAATTCAATATCCTATCGGACAGCGCACATAAAAGATATTCCGAGCAAACCTTTTATACTGAGACCAGATTAGTAATAACTTATTCTTTGAGTTTTAACGCCTTAGACTCTTTGCATTAATAGCCACTTCAGGTTCATCTGTGAATCAATGTTAAAGAATGCTGCTTCGTGAAGAGATATCGGGGCTTTAACTAATGCCGCGGGGTCTTGTTAACCAATGAGACATTCGCCTCATTGAGGGTTGTGGAAGTAACGATTTTTCCGAGTTTGTGGTAATTCAACCACCATGTGGTTGTGTCAAAGACGCGCTGAGATAACAATGCCTAGCCAAAGAGAGATTACGAATGAAAAATTGAATGAGACAATGGCAGTAAAACGAATTCGAAGAAGAAACGAGCAGGATTGTCTTTAATCTGTCTGGACACTCGAGAGTCTTTTGCTTGAAACATTATAACATTTCTGGTACCAGAACTTGTTGCTGATTTGGCAATGTATCTACATTCATGGATCAATACTACCTATCAATTGTTTACTACAAAATTGTAAGATAATTATGCAATTTAATGAATTTTCTCAGTTTTGATTATTTGACATCGGTGTTTCTCTATCGGTCTTTTCAGCTTAATTCACTTATTGTTTGATTCGTTTAGAATGTTTAATGAAAACAATGGAAATATAATTTATGGTAAACCCAATATACGTATGATTATTGTAATAAATGCTATATTTTAATTATAAATGATGGTGCGCAATTAATTTTATGATTTCATACAATTAAGATAGAAATATCATTTAGCTTCGTAAACAGAACATTCAGAAATGATGGTTACTCTTGTTACAAATGGGTTGTACATGCTTATACATATTGTCAGCTTAAATATTGATACAAACTGCTTGAAATCAAAATACGTACTTTGTGTGTCAGATCGAAATATTGGATATTGTGGAAATTGGAATTGTTTTATTAAACGACATTTATGACAAATGAAATGTTATAACAAACGACTACACGTACTATATGGTAACATATTATGTTACAGAAATATCTATTTAATATCTTTCAACTGTATACCTGTCCCATATTTTATGTTTGTAAAAAAGAAATATTTTTTTATAATACCGAAAAATCAGAACCGTATACAATACTTTTCAATATTTTTACTAGTTTATAATACGATATATATATATATGTGTGTTCCACATATAATATACCACATCTAAAGTATAATCTTTTAAAATTATCAAAGCTCTCTATTTATATTATTATCTAGAAAAGAATAAGTATCCGCGTACATATGTAAATATTTTGTAAGAAAGAATGAATCGAAAATACAGAATAACATTTTTTCTGAAGACGTTACGTTTTCAAATAAAATTTGATTCAGAAACATACCAATTATTTCGGGATTGGTATTCAAGAATATGAGACACGCATGAAACATGCGAAAATAAGTCAGAAACGTGGAATAAAATTTGTTCATTTAAAGTCTGTTCGATTAAATCAGATTCTACTGTATATTGCGTCAAATATGACATCACAAATTTAGAACTATTTTCCTTCTTTATTGGAAATGACATGTTTGGAATTTAAAATAATTACCTCCACGTTCACCGTCAGACGACAATGAATAATACCATAAGGAAAAAACTCATTAATACTAAACACTAATACTAAATTAATGCTAAACAAATTCACAATTATTTACACACATCACTTCTGTTCGTTTTAGGCACTGCTTGAATGTTCGTCAGTTGTATAATTTTTTCACCAAAGTGTAGTATTTGCTACAAAGTGTCGATTTAACATCTATATAATAAAATAAGATGTTTAACAACATCTACTAAGTGTACTGTTATAATGATAAATAGAAGTATTAACCTAAGTGTAGTGCAATTATAAGTCAATGGAAGACTTGAAGTCGACGTCATCGAAATTTGGAGGAAAACGATGAGTCTAAGGTTGCAAACGTACTGGGCATTCTGCCGAAAACGAGAGATAAGGGAGATAAAGACCGTTTAAAGAAAGGATCGCAATAGTGTGGTCTCTTGTGTTCTCGGCAACATTAGGTTTCAGCTTGTGAATTCGCCTGTTTTCTTGTATTCCCATGTGTCCTGTTCTACGCTTTTCCGCAAAATCAGCAGCTTAACGACAACTATCGTGGCCAGCATGGTACAGTGTGCACTTGAAACATTTTCTCCAAAAAGATAAGTTTCTACAATATGAAAATCGTTCAATGCATATGTATAATGTCAGAGACGAGTGAATCGTTTTCAGTTGTATCATTGAATTTTAAGTACTATAAGAATATTATAGCATGAAGTAACTTCAATATTGTATGTACATACTCTATCAAAGCAAATCTAATTCAACAACGTTTATCGCTTTCAGCAACAGAATTTCAAAATTAATTTTCGACCGTACGTCTCCGTGCATTATAGTATGCAAACATGTCCTGTTACGTAATTCGAAGTCTCCTTAATTCGCTAGCGCTGACTCCTGTTTTCCCTGTTTCATAACGATGCGACGCGACGATTTCCGTTTCACGTACGTGGAGTTGCACTCCAGGGATTCAGCGTGGACCCTTTCAGACGGTGTCCCTTCTTGTCGGAGGTCATCTCACTGCGTCCCACAAGATGGAAAAACTTAGATTATCGCATTTATCTTCCAAGAGTCCTCGCTGCCTTTCTCCCGTTTCTCGTTCTCCTCGCTTTCCCAAAGCTCGCTTTTCGTCTTCGACTCGCATTCACTGTCGTATTTTCAACGATTTTACGAGGTTCTTCCGGTTCATTTCTCCTATCCGTTCCCTTATTTCACCAGCGTCAAATATTGTCTTTCGCCGTCCTTTCTTTTCCTTCTTCAAAGGACCTTCTATTCCCTGACCTCTTCCACTTCCTCGCCAAATTTTTCCTTTCGGTTTCCGAGTGTTCTTTGCACTTGTTATGCTTGAAATACGAGTTCGGTTGGCTTGTTGGGTGACATAAACTTCGATAAGTTTATTAATTGTGGTTTCTAGAAGTGTGTTAGAAATGTATTGCCTTGTTGATAAAACAAGGCAAATATTAGGTGGATGAAAAAGTCCTGTCAGTTTTATGTAATAAACACGTAACAAGTATTTTTAATATCTTATTTCTTTTACTTCTTGCAAAAGATCGTGTTTTGTCACTTTTTTAATGTTTTAGATGCTAGCATTTATTTGAGAATAATACCTAAGTACTTCAGGCAAGCTTTACATAACTCATGTCTTGTAAAGCAGAGCGAATAATGTGTTTCACCAAAGATATATCCCAGTGTAAGCATCCTACAAGTCATATGATGTTCTTCGTTGTACTTTGAAATATGAAACAAATTTCCTCTCTACTGGTTTAAAAAAAGAACCAGCTTACAACACTTCATGTATCATCGCATAAC
This sequence comes from Bombus confusus, assembly GCA_014737475.1. NCBI lineage: Eukaryota > Metazoa > Arthropoda > Insecta > Hymenoptera > Apidae > Bombus > Bombus confusus. Next base: position 1,105,322 of record JACXIV010000075.1, on the reverse strand, counting down.
ACATCTCTGTACCGTACTTCCCCTTTTTGCTCTCAACCTTTTTTCTTTTTAAAAGCTTCACGTTTCAGTTCTTCGATGGCCTTCTGTACTCGTGCCAAATTTCCCCTCTATAGCTTCCTATTCATTGCTCCTATCGATACGCGTAGACTTCCACAGAACAAACGTATATCGTGTAACATTGCCTCTCGTTTCACTGTCGCTGAAAGTCTTCTATTCGACCCTCTAATTCCATTTTTTCTTTGTTAAATTCTTTATAGTATTCTCTATTCTTTTTGTCTGTCCTGGCGATGAAAAGTTGAAAAATAAAGCGGCTTTTCGTGACTCGAAACTAAAACACACAATGAGAGAACTGAATTTAAGGAAAGACTTCAGTTTTAGAAATGACTAATCTCCATATAGATTAACAAATTAGCGATTTCAACATAGTCGTATAAATTAATCCTGCAGACATTTTATTTTATCTAAATTCGTCTCTATATTAACGCAGAATATAGAATGCCTGCGAAACAGACCAGCGTAAATCTGAAATTTTCCAGAAGGTTCGTAGTCTCTTTCCGCGATGTCAAATTTGCATTGAAATGGAACACAGAGATATAGAACATTTTTTATAAAAATAACTCTGACAAAAATATGATTTGAAATAGACGTCGTCTGTCTTTTAACCTATTTCCTTCAAGTTTTATTTCCGAACATAGAGTGACTCGTGAAAGCAGCGAAACACTTCTAGAAACTTAAACAAGTGTTCAAATACCTTTGAAATTCGCCCTATTTTAATGACGATTATAAATTTACCTATAATCCGACTCTTTTCACATCGCCTTGTGTATCCGAATGTCTGCCTAGTTTCTCGAAAGATCTTCTTTTTCCCCTACTTACCATCTTCGTTCGTCTATACTGTTCCGTTTCTTTTCTACTTATCTCACAGTCACACGGCGAATAAAGGAAAGTTTCGAGGACGCTGGAGATTCTTCTTCGATTCAGCTCTCTTCTTCGTTTGCCGGATTTCTCTGGCCCCTTTCGACTCCCTTCGCCGCAGATTTACAACAGCCAAGTACGTACTTGGATGCCGTAATTCCAAAAAAGTTTTCTTCTTCGGGTTGAGCCGGTTTAGAGGCGTGCCTAGGAAAAGGATCCACACCACTTCACAGGGATAATACTACCCTTTAAATTATTCCCTTTCCTCGAAACCTCTTGCCACTGGAAATTACGAATCGATTAGATATTAAAAATTTTAGGTAACGATGGTCTTCGTTTATTTTTATCGATTCGTGTGAAACTTCTTATTAATTACTTGCTATTCACATAATCAGTATTCGCATAATCAATTCTCCGATTAATTTCCGGATATCTTCTGCAATTAACGCACTCGCAGGCAGTAACTAAGCAAGCCGCCCCGTTTCAAAACGCGGCCAGAAAGGATATCGTTTCAAACTTCCTGTAAAGTGAACTTGGCGAAATAAGTTAACTCGGACAGCTCGGCTGAGCGAGCCAGGCTAAATAGCTAGCGTGTCAGCATATTTTTCATTTAAAGGGAGGCAAAAGTTAACCGAGGCAGTAATAACGGTCCCAAAGTGTCCGCCAACTTTTACCCTACTTCCGAGACAAAGAATTTTTCAACATCGTCCCGCGACTACATCCTGATCCAGTCAAGAGAATTTATATTTGTTGGTGATTTAATGGCGTACCGTTATTCGTTCGATAGCCTTCGAACTGCCAAGCAATTTTCTTTCGCGAGTTCGATAACAAAAATGTAGAACACGATTTCTCGCGTTCCATCCTTGTCATTCTCGTCGTTTTCCTTTCTTTCTCTTTTTCTTCGATCCCCTTTCCCTACGATTCGCGCAACATTCTGCTAAATTGTACCGTTAAAGATCGCCGTACACCATCTTTCCTTGGTGTTCACGACGCCGGATCGCGGTTTAAGAATCATAATGGACTTGTATTGTGCTTCCAACTTTCCTCTAAAGGAGAATATGGCTGTTCTTTTTCTTCTTTGCCAACCAATATATTTTTGAATTCTTCAAGTTATAGGTAGATCGAATTACAATGACTTTAATCTTTGTGACCTTCGTAGTATAATGAAATATTGTAACGCGCTGTTACAACTAAATATTATAACTAAATTGCTACTAAAATTGGGTGATAATGTAACGTTGATTTTCGAGCACAAGTCAATCCTATTGGAGTAGTGTGAACCGTAAACATCGGTATGCTTTACACATATCTACATAAATGCATACAAATCGTATTTCGCGTGAAAGTTGTGACTTCCGAAAATGCCGGAACGAAGGAAAGAGAAAGCTCGTTCATTTAGTCGTTTGAGGGGAAATTTCAAGTCTCCTTCTCTCCGGAGTTCTCACTTCGTTCTCATGCGAATCACACTTTTGAGCGTCAGATCGGAGATCGTATCGCGAAAACAGCTAGTTAAGGAGTTTGATTGCGCCGAAACACGCCGCTTTCGTAATCAGATAAGAGTCGTCGTCCTCCATTTTCGACTCCTTTAAACTAATAGACGCCTCCGTCTGTCCCTTTTGGCTCGGATAATTCACCGATGAGAAAGATAATCCTGCGAAATTACCGGCCACATTTGCAGTAACCAGCCAGATTCGTATCGCGAAAATTTGAACAGTTCGATGAGCTCGTTTTACGAAGAATCTTATTTCTTGCTTTCATACTTTATCGATTTTTGTTTCAAGTTGTATTTCACGCTTGTGTGTTTTTAACTATTCTTTTTATTACTTTTATTTTTTAAACATATCACCGTTATTTATTAAGTTTGATATAATATGTATGTATTACTTAAGAACCATACAGTATTAACTAGGAAGTTTTAATAGCGCAATTTAGACATAACTTCTTCACTTCAGAAAGTTTTAATAGCGCAATTTACAATTTTAAATAATCGGATCTATGTCCGATAGTTGTTCTTTTTTATAATAATTGTTCGTATGAGTTTTACAGAAGTTATTTATATTGTAATGATATTCCTGTTTTTATTTTCTTTTATTAAACGAAAGTTAATACTTGATTTTGTTTCTTGCACTTTCAATAGAATTATTACTTTTTCCTTTACTTTCAGACGTCAGCGTTTTAATTTTAATTAAAACTCGAGTTAAGCAAAGTAATTTTGCCAGGTAGAGACTAGACATTTAAAAAAAGAACATTTTTCCCTTTTTCCGACTTGACCAAAGATTACGCTACTGCTTTTGCGATGTAGCTGTTTATGAAAAGTGCACATTCAAGTGCACATGTTGATCTGCAGTAGAAATTGCTACAATGAAATCACGTTCATCTTACTTCGTTTACGACTCAAAAAAGCACACGATTTTTTATCGAAATGAAATTCACTCGAGTTCAACAGCTACGTTCAAAAGGTAACGACACGTTTAGCTCTCAATTCAAGAAAAAAAAATCGATATAAGCTGCTCGACATAAATGTACCGTAGACATTTTGTAGCTGCACATACCGATTCAGATTAGATCGATGGATTTCCGCCGTTTTTATGCCCGTTGAATTCCGAAAAGGAATTTCCCTCTGAAATATTGATGTAGAATGTAGATTGTAAACGAATAAGCGGCAGTTTTTGATCCGCTTTACGAAAATCCACGGACGCGTGTCATCTGTTTGCGAATGTTTCTCGTGGAGAAGTTGAGCTGTATGAGATAACGAAAACAGACCTTCGTTTTACTGTATACATGAAAATGCGAAGTTCCTTCTGAACGATGCTTAAGAGGATTGTGGAAAACCGATTATAGATTTCGGAGAAAACGAAGTGGTTTGAATGTGTCGAATGAATAGATCTTAATCGAAGGTCTCGATCAATTTGCTAATTAAATTTGAATAATAATTAAATAATGTTTGTTAAAATAAGCTAACTAATAATAATAATAATAATAATCGAATAAACGATTCTCTTTCGATAGCACTCGATTGGACAAAAAACTCAAACACGAGCATCTGCAAACACTACGCATTCTCGTTGTCACACTTGTCCAATAATTTTCGTTTCGTTTTTGCAACGAGACATGGAAAAGTGGCGACGATTGTAATTCGTCTTCGTCCCGGAGTCATCGCATAACATAATAATCGACCTCGGAAATTTTGACGTGCCTGTTAGTCGTGTTGCGACCTGCATTCTTGCAACACGCTCGATCATGTTGCTCTCGAATTGAATATAAGGAATGCCATCTTGTCGTGACATTTCACAAAGAGAAGACGTTGAAGCTAAATTCGCGACGCGGTTCTGCTTTGTTCCAGCGCTGCATCCGACTTGCGACTTCTCATCCATATTCCTCGACGAGATGTCTTAGACAAGTCTGAAGCGTCATCGGGTGACTGTTGTGACGGAGAACAAGTTTCACGATTAAGCGTGAGTCGATTTGTTTTCGCAGTAGAAACGTTATTCTATGACGATCGTGATCTTGCGGGCAATTAAGGATTACATCGAAGTAATTCTTATTCGAGTGATACGTTGCGTTCAAGTTATATTACAGCTACGTTAAAGTTAAGTGAAAATATTTCTCTTGTTTGAATATTCGAGGATTTAAAATGTGTTATTATTCTGCGCTAAACAATACAATGTTATTGAATGCATCTATTTTTTTTTTTTTTTTGTTCGATATTACTAAAAATTGAATTTAAAATCGTGGTGCGAGGAAAACAGAAAATACTACATATATCTACTTTATTTTTACTATTAACAACGATAGAGTAAATTCGTCGGGTTAGAATAGATTCATGTTGGAAATTAACAGAACTTTGTTTCATTACTTTTGTTGCGCCAAGTCTTTAGTTTGGTGAAGTTTCTTTGAAATGAAATTTCCTTTGTTTCGTCGTAGAATAGCGCGAGAAAAAGCTTATTATTAGCTGTTAATTTTATAGTGTACAGTATGAAATCAGTAAGGTAATAGAGTAGCAATATCGTTGTGTAAATTGCCACGAGATACTCGTCGAAACTGAAGAACTATCATTACGTCAGTATTAGTGCTGCTAGGTTTGCGATATAAATTACATTCATAGCGTGTATTTGCGTAATCCCCATTACATATAACCGATCATTACATAGTGCGTGCTATCGTGCCTAATGGACCGTTTAATTATATATATATGTATATGCACGAACGCTGTTAAAATATTCTAATTGGATTGTTCAGTACACAAGCGTGTGTTGTGTTCACAGCACTCAATATTTCGAGTCTAATGAAATTATAATCTGTGCTATTTGCTGGAAGACGTTCTACTATTAACTTCTTTTATTCGATATTGAGTAAAGTTTCTTTAGTGTTCGGTCGGATATCCTTGCACTCTAATGTAGAATAAAATGGAAATTAATAACTGAAATTTAAAGAATTTAATGTAACATCTCATAAATTAATTTCAAGATGATCTATTAGATAATATCGTCAGTACTGGTAGAGATCTTTGTGTAAAGTTTCTTTAGTGTTCGTTTGTGGAAATTTGCCACAAATTATACAAAAATTACTCGGCCGCATATCCTTGCACTCTAATGTAGAATAAACTGGAACTTAATAACTGAAATTTAAAGGATTTCATGTAATATTTCATAAATTAATTTCAAAATGATCTATTGGATAATATCGTAAGTACTGGTGGAGATCTTTGTATAAAGTTTCTTTAGTGTTCGTTTGTGGAAATCTGCCACAAATTATACAAAATTTACTCGGTCGGATATCCTTGCACTCTAATGTAGAATAAACTGGAAATTAATAACTGAAATTTAAAGGACTTAATGTAATATTTCATAAATTAATTTCAAGATGATCTATTGGATAATATCGTAAGTACTGGTGGAGATCTTTTGTGTTTGCTCTCCGTAGAGACGCGTTTCGAGAATTTCGTCCGTGTTTACGCCATAATGAGAATCAAAAAGGCGTATTTCTTAGCCTCTTAGGGAAGTCGGGAAATGGAGATACAAGGAAATCCCTATTAATGCGAACGACGTCCGTTTCTTTCTGCTAATCCCGTGTTTGCAGCCTTGAGATTGAATCGTCTTACGGTGCGATTATTTTCATCCTTAAAGTACAAAACAGGAGTAAATCGGTGCGGGATTCCAGCTCTTTTACGACTTTATACATCGGTAAGCACAATTTTTAAGTAAGGAAACTCCAAGATGTATAGTATGTATAGTATTAAAAGGTATATCATTATTTTTGAAATGGTGGAATTTAAACAAGTTTTATGGATTATGTGTTTCACTGCTCGATCCTTAATGGAATAATTTCATGTTTTATAGGCTGCTTTAAAGCTCATCTAAAACGTAATCCCCGAAACAATTGGAAATCCCTTACGAACTTCAGTGAAACAATTTGGATTAGCGAAGCCTGTTATGCACTAAAGCTACCTAAGATATAATTAGTCTTCATAATTGTCCAAAATTCTGTACCCACTTACCTCGCTACACTCTCCATCCCTTTCCATCCAATCTCGACGCACTCTCCATTTAATTAAATGCCATAACTTTTTGCAAAATGAAATATTTCATAAAAAGTCAAAACGAGCACTATTTTCACGAAACCAGGAGATACTTGGACGAGTGAACACGATTTGATAATAAAAAAATTGTTCGAGTATTTCTATGCTACATAATAAATGAGGAACCTGTAGTTAAAGTATTAAATGCCTACTAATTAAGCCAGATTCCAGTGACAATTTTTAACTTGCAAATTGATCAAAGCTACTTCTCGAACAAGTCGGGAACTACGTCCCGGCGTTTTCTATTAGTCCAGCCCGCAAGTTTCCCAGAAATCGCGGAAATTCAATCGACAAAGTTCCGTAGAGCGAGCGTTGCTTGTTCTTCGGAGCATAGACGTGAGGCTACTGCGAATATCGAACTGATGCGGCTTGCGCTGATTTCTTTCTCCCACGTTATCTCGAGACCGCAGGTAACAGGATACAGGATTACGTGGATATGTGGATGTTACAGGATTAGGCGAGCTTGTACCTCGAAGCTTGCGATCGTGTAACTCGTTGCCGGCAACATGGCCGGCGTTATCGCCGTGCCTACTATATTCAACGAGAATCTGATTACATACATCGATGGTTGTTAATAATACTGCTATCTTTATCCGATTCGTTTCACGATACGTTAACACGAAAATGTGCAATATCGTATGGTTGATGAAATTTCGTTTGTATTATACGTTGTTTGATCACGAAAGTCGTTACATTGCAGGCAATATGTGACATATTGCGATAGCGAGCTAATTCTTCTCTTCTTTCCTTCTATTTTCTGCTCTTTTGTTTTACACTCTTTCATCCGAATTTGGGGGCAAACTTTCTTAGATAATTAGGATCCTATGTTTATTGTAAGATGAAAATTGCGTAAAGTACGTAGAACAAAATTTATTCAAAGCTCGATTCTTGGAAAAATGGTATGAAATATCTTTCAAGTAGTTGCATAATTTACTGGCATAAATGTTGCAAGTTCTATCAGCAATTCGGCCTTAATAACTTTGATCGAGCCTACTTGTAATTTCTCGTGTTCGCATTGCCAATAAAAATGAACAAAGCTGTATAATATTTCCCATTTTCCTTCAAATATCCTGCCGCAGAATATAACCGGTTTGCAAACTCGAACAATGCTATTATTATTATATGCAACTCGATCGAAATTTCAATTCGCTTACATATTGCCCCGGCGCGTAATCCGTGCGCATTAAGATTCGAAATTAAACGCGCAACGTCCCCTTTATTGTCTCCGAACGAGCACGTGTTACGGGCACCCTTCAAGCGGATTACAGGCGAAGGTTACTATATTACACGGCTGCATTAATTACGATACAAGCAGCCAGCATAGTTCGCCTCTGACCCCGGCGTCGCCGAAATTTCCACCCGGTCGGAATTTCATAAGTCGTTCCTCCTGCATAATTTCAAAACTACGCACGACCTGCTGTCGCTTTAATTAACCCACCCCGAAAGAAGGAAAATAACCGAACGGAGGCGAAGTTTTACGACGGTAGTTTGCTCTGGATCGACGATTAGCTCTCCACGGTTAACCGTTCGTCGCGAAAGTCTCCTCAACAAGGGGATGGAGAAGGACGTTTATGAAAGATGAAGCGCGAAACTATTTTTACCCAAATAGTGCAACGAAGTTAGGAATTTTCCGCTTGCACGTAAGATATATAAGGTTCACTCTGACTATTTGCGGATTAATGTCATGAAATGTTAGTTTTGGGTGTCTAATTGTGAATTGAAAAAAGAGTACTTGTCGGGTTAGAGCAGAGTCAGGATGCGTCCTCAAATTTTTGTGACTATCCAGGATGTTTCGAACGAAGGAAGCTTTCAAGAAAGAAGATTTCAAAATTGTCACTTCGAAATCTTTGTGTCATATGTTCGTCGAAAGCAGAGCGAATCATTCCCGTGACTTTTCCTTTTCAATTGAGAAATATACAATTTCGAGGTTACATCGTTTGCTTCCACAATCTATTCTGCGTTTTATGAATGCTAAAATTGGCACTTTAAAATCACATGAATTTCGCAATTAAATTGTAATTACAGCTTGTCAAAAACGAGCAAACGACTGAACCGTATGCTGTAAAAAAAAGTTACTAAAATGGAGTTAGCAGTATGGAGAACGAAACCCTCTGAAATCGTACGATCTTTCCCAGTATCGTTTCCCTTATCGTAAATCATTTCCATTTCATGCTTCCTGCTGTAGCTTTCAGGGGCAATAGAGGTAGTGTATATATCATAACATCATAACTGCGTATATATATATCAGAGATGTAACGACAAAGTCGAATGGTTTAGGAGGTAGCAGATCGATCGCAGAAAAAGGTAAATTCCACCCGGTAAACAGTCTGTTCAAACTTTGAAAGTAACAACTCACTCGGCGCAGTTGATTTTTCACGAAACTGCTACCTATAGAAGCATTCGATATAAGCATTCTTTGGTCTTAAATCCCGCGGTAGATGTATACGAAAGGGAAACTCGTGTTTGAGTTGCAACCGACTAAGTCAAAGATTTTTCACTCTTTGCGAAGCTCTTCGCGCATCGGAAATTCATGGATTTATTTCCGAATTAAAATGCTTTCTAACCTTCGTGTTTGCTTTAAACTTACCGAACGTTGCTGTTTCTGCCACGCGATCGTTTTTCTGATTGTAAAAATTGCGAGTTATTAGTCGAGCGGAATTTAATTTTCCTTAATAAATATATTAGGACTTTGAATATTAGTTTGAATTTTCAACACTTGAACTATCAGGGCGGTTAAAAGAACAGAATTTGTAATCTTTATATTATCAGAAATGTTATAGATCATAAATTCGATAAATTCGACGTGGAACAAATTAATGCTGTTATTTATTGCGTACGTTACAGGCGTAATTACATTAATAAAGGTGTAACTGTATTGAATTTATGATTTTTATTAAGAAATTTAAAAGAAAAGAGAGGAAGTTAGGGGGAGAAAAAAGGAGTAACAGGAAAGGAGGAAAAGAGGAAATATTTCAGTTGCTTCGGACACGTTCCAATTTGAAATCGTCGAAATTAATACCAACAAACGTCGTTCTAGCTTTTTTCGTAGCGATTATTTTTCCCGCCCGACTGACTGTAATAATTGATTGGTGCATTTTACGTGCAAACGAACGTGGATGACGCACTTCTAATTTTGCTGCTCACATCTTTTCGGATAATCGCGGTACTTGGAATGTATTTTTCTTCCGATAATAAACGTGCCGTCGTAGCGGAATGAATTTCCATTGGCCGCTGATGACAATCGAATTGCAATATAAAAATGATAAAACGACGGCTGCACTGAAAAGATACAGCGTGTTATAGGATATAGCTTTTGTATATTGTACCAACTGCTTTTACTGTACAATGATTTATTTTTTAAGTCGTATTTGAATGTACAATTTAATTTATGGTTTCGTGTATGTAAAGTTTTATCGAAAACACGTGTATTTGTCATTTAGATAATTTCCAAGATAGAAAAATCAGAGTTCGGAAGGATTAATTTATTTCTTCTTTCTTTTATTTTCTATATTCATTTCAAACTCGTACACAATTCAATCGTCGGAGTTATTATGATTATCAGATATTCAAATATAAATATCAACGTACATACAAATATGCGGAAGGAATAAATCTCGCATTTCTACGACATGAAAACGCTAAGCAATTCAGACTGAGCACAAACAAAGGTACGTAGCCACGGCGAATGTCAATTAATTATACACACAGTGATAATTAGCGGATTACCAACGTTTTAATTCGTCGGAACAAGCTGACTATGCGCGCGATAAGGTTAAGCTTTCATCATCCGAAATTTGCAAGCGATTAAAATTACTTTACATTATAAACGAGGTAGATGGTTTCCACGAAGCTTCCGAATAATAATTATACCGGACAAAATTCATTTTCAACCAACTGAGCCAAGCATGAAACGTGTGATTTTAAAGATGTAAACTCTATTTGAATTGCGCAGATCGTGTCGTAATTTATACATACACATACTTTTCAACGTGCACCAATCGAGAGAACGAACCATTTATTGCTTATAATACGAGATTTAAGATTATTATGGCATATATTGCAGATTAATTTTTATGATCAAATCGATCGGTAGTCAGAATAAGAACGAACAAGAAAATAACGTATTTGAAAAAGCGTGAAATCGTGTTTCGAATAAAGAAACCGTAAATGCAGGGTAGGAAAAACTGCATGTAAAACGGTACATTTTAATAAATGAGTGTAACAAGAAATATTGCAGAATTCTAAATAAATACAGAAACGTAGAACAAAAGAATGACTGTGCCGCGTAACGAACACGTGGATACAAGGCTTCAGGTTCTTACCATTTTGCATTTTTGCAGAATACTTTGTAACATTTTGTGATACTCGCTTTTCGTTAAACTTTCCTTTGCAAACATTAATTCAAGTTTCGTAACAGAAACTTGTTGTCGCGTGAGAGGAAAATCTCGATCGCGCTTTTAAGGAAGCAATTCCGAAGCAGTGAATTACCTACTGCACCCGATGAAGTACTTTAGCAAAAAGTCATGGCTGAACGACTTCAGCAGTTACTGCTAATTTTCATTAAGCACGTAATAACGTCGATAAAAAGAACCATAAAATTGCGATAATACCGTTGTTCATCAGCTACTCGACGTTTATAATAATGTTCGATAAAAAGTGACGATGATAGCGATAGGAATTTCATGCAACGGTATTAACAATAATACGTAAATGATTTCTGTGCTTATTCTACGCATGTCATAATTAAATAATCGCGTCACCTCGCGCAATCTCGTATAAATTAGTCGGAACGTACAACTATCTGTCACATTTTAACGCGGACGAAGATACGCAAAACGAAACAAATTTACCAATTGAAATCGTAAAAAAGCCACGTCGCTTACGCTTATATCGCAAGTACGAAACCGAAGAAATAGTCGGTTGATGCCACTGGTAACCTGCCACCGTGCGCTCACTAAAAGGAACTGAAAATCGCGCGCTAATTAGTCGCGATGCAATTAGCGAGGAGATTAACGACGTATGCGACCCGCGATATTTTTCCTCCGCGTTTTTCTCCCTAGTAACAAGTATTTCCCGTGCGAGGCGCAATTGTCGTTTCCCGTGGCTCGAATCAGGTGAAACGCGTCAGTTTTTCTTGCTGGCAGTTTCAAAAGCGTTCGGCAAAGTTATACGCGAAACAAGTACGATTCCGTTCCACTTCCACGTATATATGTATTCTTCTCATATTCCCTCCGGAAATTCGAAGCACACTCGCGCGAAATTCGAATGACTCCCTGTCGATGGGAGAGAGCGTTACAGACAAGATACAACACAGACTTATGATCTTGTAGAATTTCATGCTCTATATCTTGATACGAAGAATATAGGAACGGATGTAATAAGTCACAGTCTTTTCCTTTTTTTAATGCATTGTTTTTGTTGACACGTGTAGTGTATCTCATGTTACCAAAATTATATTATTATTATTATTATTATTATTATTATTAGTAGTAGTAGTATTATTATTATTAATGTCTTAGTTAAAAATTGGACCAATAAAAATGGTTTGCGAAACTTCTTCTTCGATATTGAAAATCACGTAGCTGGAAAAACGTGGCACGGGAGAAAATCACGCTTGCATCAGACTTGAATCAATTCGCATTGAAAGAGAGTACCTACCGCGTTTTCATTTCGCAATTGCGTTTCACGTTCGACCAAGCGCCAAAATCGATGTAAAACGATCGACCATCGCGGAATATCCACGTTGTTTCATTTTAGTTATCGCTGTTACTCGACCGTGCAATTATCGATGCGATTCACAGATAAACGAGAAAAAAATTAAACGGACGTTCGATAGATAAAGTTCCCTGAATAGAACAATTCAAAGGGTTTTGGTTAACGAATCGTATCGTGTTGCTTGTGAGTGAAACATTCCTTAACGATGCCGGGAATTCATTTTGATTTTGTTTAACTCATTATGGTGAAAGGAAATAAGATCGTAACGCAAGAAACTTCTTTCTCTGGTCTGTTTACTAACAATTCTTCAGAGAAATATAATTGAAAAGTACTCCACTCTTCTTTCGAAAGTTTTAAAGAGAACTAATACGTGGAAAGAAAAAGGAAGAGAAAGTTTTATTTTTTCGCTGGTGCTTGTGGCTCCGCAAACACCGGATCTTATCAAAGCGAAATTTTAATTTTATACGAGCTTCCCAAAGATATCACGATGTGTGGCCATTTGTGTACCCAGAAGAAAGTAGGACGTGACTACGAAGGAAAAACAATTCTCATTGCGGTCGGAATGGAGTAACGTTTCCTAAGAGTAGTTCGTTTGTAAAAGTTTCAAAAAGATTTTTTCCACTCGCGTTCTTTCTGTTTGCATTTACTTCGCAACTAACGTTATTAACCCATTAATATTTCAAAACGATATTAAGCTAGACCTTGGAATTCGCTTTCATCTTAAAAAACGTAATTCGATAACTAAAACTGATCGAAAGAATGCCGCGAACGGAATGTTCCGTTTCAGAAGCTCAAAAATGCTTTTGAATCGACACACAAACAAACAAATGACAAAAAATTGCTACCGCCAACGACATAAGAGCAAACAATGTCAAACACACAGAATATCGATCAAACGAAGAAAAGACAAAGTAGTATCATCGAAAACAATGTTTTCTATAACGCTATTCGATAGAAGCAGCACCTTTATTCTGGATCTGCTAAAAATTTAGCCGGAAAGTAGAGTTGCTCCACAGATAAGCCAATATTGGCGACTGTTCAAAGGTTGCGCCGGTATCCAAACGAAACTTGTCAGAATGAAAGAGAATATGCATGAAACCTACGCAGCAGACGCGTACGCCTGAAAAAGGTAGATGACTCGCGTCTGTAATTTCGTTCGTGATCTTCTTTTTCCCTTAGTGCGCGAACATTCGCGTCGAGCCGTCAGGATTCACCCTTGTAAATAACATCATTTTCACCCTCGCCACCTCCCTCTCGCCTGGAACACGTCGCGTGTTGATCTCGTCGACGCGTTTCAACGCCTGGCAACAATATTCCCGCGCCTATTTTTTCCCTCATATTTCTGCTACTCGTTTTCGTTAACGGGGAACTTTCGGGGTGCGAGGATCGTGCACGCGGGTTTCCTTCAAGACACAATTAATTAGCTCGTTACGAAAATTTATCGTTTCCCGCGAAAGGGAGGGACGGTTACAAAGAAATGGGAAGAGGAACACGGTTCGAGCGACGCAAAATCGTGTTGCAAATGCGTACAAGATGGCTTCCAGAGATGGAAATGAACGGCAGATAAATTTTATTAAAAACTAACGAAACTTTATTGACAGAGCGACGATTCTGGATTTTGAAGCTTGTTGCGGTTATTGGTTATATGGAGAGAGGAACGCGTGGATAAATCATAAGATAGAAAAGTATATTTAACGAAGAAGTGTATGTACAAGTATGAATACAGTTTGAGCTGGTCCAGATCCGTACGCTAGCAGTGTTACCTAGTAATTTAAAATCCCGAAGCCATCGTTGCCTGTCTATTGCCTATGGTTGCCATGTGGCTATCTTTTGTCTATGACCTGTCGATGGCTTTAGTGATTGAGAAAACTAAACAGATCAGATGTAGAGTTTTCTTAGAAGTGTTAACCACTTCAACAAAGCTGAACATCGAGACATTGGCTTCCACGGTTTCCACGTCTTCTACCCGCTCTTCCTCTCTCTCTCTCTCTCTCGCTCGCTCGCTCGCTCGCTGAGAAACAAACAAACAAAAGAAAGCGAAACGCAATTACCATGATTAAACATTCATTAGAAACAGTTAGCAAATCGAGCATAAATTGTTTTTAAAGCTCGAAATGGTAGGAAAGGCGCACTTTTTTGCGAAGGAATTTTTTACTGCTCAAAGGGTGCCTTGTTTCCTTTTCATTTTCGAGAGCCGTGATGGCAGAGCGGTCCACGGCAACTGCAGCTTTTCTAACCCCGACAGCCGAGCTTTTACTCGCTTAACAAGATCACCGTGGCACCCTCTGGCCCGGCTTCAAACTTATCTCTTTCCATCCCGACGTTCTTTCCCTCGCCGACGACGACTAGCGCCAACATCCGGCCACGTCTCTTCCATGAATACGAAATAATCTACCTAGGAATCGTTCGTCGCTGAGAATACTCCGCTTTTTTTCCAACTTGCTTTATACCATTTGCATTCGAGACGTTAAGCGATAAACGCGGTATAGTACGAAGTAAATGCCGGATATTAATGGGAGAAGGCGTGGATTTCCCAGCTCAGACGCGAATTTGAAAATCTGCAATTGAAAAGTGCGACGAAAATCTAAACCCACGTCAGAACTGGTTTTTACCTGCAAACATTTATTTTCATATTAACACTAAATCTACCGACGCTTCTTGTATACTTATTGACCGCTCGCGATGGGCAGGACAGACGAGAAATTTTTCTTAGAAAAAGGAAAGCAAACTAGAAATAAACGCCGAAGGATATATTGTGTGCATATTTGATGAAAAGTCATAGATTAGGAAGCGATTTGATAACGTTTAAATATGATCAAATTTGTGTAGAAATCTGAAAGCGGTCAATTTGACCGCTATGGTAGGTTTAGTGTTAAGCTAGTACATAGTAGATGCTTTTTTAAAATAGAACTGGCGGATGTTGCTTCTTGTAAACATTGTATACTTAATCAAAGTAATTGCGACCGTTCGTTCTATATATCAAGCCCGCTTGAAATGTGCGCAGCGACGCTCCAACAAATCCCACAAGGCGTTAATGCATCCTCGCGAATACAACAAGTTGCTGTTTTTGAGGCAAAGTAATCACTTGATGAAAGTAGACAAAGGCGGTCGGTGCTTGATTCGTTTCCATCGAGCAATAATTTGCTAAACAATTTTCGCGTAACAATGCAATGAAAGGACAATATACTTCAATTTGCACAGTGGTCAATAGGGAGTTTAATTAAAACGACTGACTGTTAGCTAGTGATAAAAATCTCGTTAATTTCTTCGAGGACAGCGGTAGAATGTGCGACGTGTTCTATGGTGATATAAAAAGACAGATAAACTTAATTCAACATCAATGGCCATTTAAAAAAGCGATCAAAGAAGATCAAAAGAAGCGATACGATTAGTTTGGCTTTTGACAGGTTCGCTCGTCCTTTTCAAATATTCTTCGTTTTTATTCCACTCGTCTGTGCAAAGAGAAAGAAATTCTGAATTTTATTACAAAAAAATTACGCAATATCTGGAGATGTGTAGATTACAAACAAAATATGGAAAGATTTAAACACGAATGGAAGGAAAACACTATCCCGGAAAGTTTTGATAGCTGGGACGAGGAGCCATAATCGTAACGCGGAAATATTACTCCTGCTTCAACAAGGTGTCCTGTTTGGCGCGACTGCGAGGCAACTCATCACTTTTAACGCCTCGTCGCAGTGCAAATTTGCTGAAAATCCCATTCAACAGAAAATTTCAGCTCGTGAAAGTCGTATTTGCCGAAAATTCGCGCGCCAATTTCAGAAAGTTGCTGAGACTTCCGGCGTCGTGTCAGTGAAAGCGTTTAATTTGTATGCCGTGGCAAACTCTTACCAGGCTCTCTTCGTTACGCACAACGACGTCAACGATTTTGACAAAAATTTCTCCGAAACGAAAATTCATTACATGTATGCTTGTAACTCTTTTCTCTCCTTGGAAATTATTTCGCTATTTCGTTGGACAAAACCTATATCTCTGTTTGTAGTGAAACGTTTACCTCGGATTTCTATCGCGAGTCACGAGATACGAAGAACGTATTGATTCATTGCTTGGTCAAAATGGAATTGTTTGCACGATAAACAAAATAACTGTATTTTATTTGCATATACAAATATTTATTAAACGCCACCAGCAGATAAATTAAGAACAGTTCTGACTGTGAGATTCGATATTTTATGTCCAGAGATTTAATAGATGATCAAGTTGAGACGGTTTAAAAACATTTGGAAGAATTCTATAATATTAGTCTGCCAAATACTAATCTTATTTGGAATATCTTGTGCTCGCTTTTATTCTATGCTATTAAGAGAATTTCTTAAAAGCGTAACTTTGCCTAAAAAGTGGTTCTTCCTTGGTTCATCCACTTCATAAACTTACTATTAAGTTCTTAACGCTTATTTCGAGTGCATTTTACGTTAAAGCAGATTGCGATGGTCGTTTAAAAACAGACTTCCTAATTACCTGTTCAACCTGTTTGCATGTAAAACTGGTTAAGCGAAGCGGACTGAATGTCCCCTTTACAAGAGGAGCGAGACCAAGTTAAAGAAGTTTGCCGGCCACAGTTTATCACTCGTGACTTAACACGAACGACCACGGAATTAAGAACTTTCCCTCTCCTTCTGCTCGGTATTTCAACATCGTTTACATCCCAATACATTTGCATTCCGATGGTACACATCGCTGCAATTTGATGAGAAACGTTACATTAAAATTGAAAGAAAAATCGGTCAGCCAGTCGTATTTATTCTTCGAATTCGATATTAATTCGAAGTACAGAGAGATTCGGTACGTGAGCATAACCGAAAATGTATGAAAAAAGTTAAATTAAAGGAAATAGCGAGCAACAAATATCAGCGTATATTTTAAATTGACATCGCGTACCTCACCTTTATGAATATTAAACACGCGATATTTTTATAATTTTGCCGCGGTGAATCGCTGCATGCCAGTCGCTGTTTAAAATTCATTCGTAAATTTTGCAAATTTCGTTTCGAAATTTCACCAATTCGATACCTTAAACAATATTCCATTCCTTTATAACCATTTAGCAAAAATGGTATTCCTACGAATAAAAGAATCCTCTTTACTTTTTTCAGCATATTATCCTTTATTTATTTCATCTTCCTATATCAATGTCTCCTATTTAATACATTGAAGAATTTCTCACTGCTTTATAAGCATTTGGTCAAAATATTATTTCCATAAATAAAAGCGTCTCATTAAATGTTTCAGATAATCGAAATACTATCCCCTGTTTATTTAACCAGTATATCCCAATTATTGAGGGCATGTAATCTTCCATTTTGAAACTGCAATTTAAAGTACTATTTTTCATTGGATCTTGCAACGTGTTTTAATAACAAGCGCAAACCTTGAACCTTATTTTGCTTGTGGCTAATTCAAATTTATGCGCTCGTATACTTGATGGCGTTCTACAAATCATCGATAATTACGCAATTGCGCTTTCCATACGGGCCCATAAATTTCACCTTCGTTATCGCGAGAGTCGTTTACTTTTTTCCTTTTTTCTTCGCGTAACAGTAAGTAATTTCCAGAGTAATTCACTTTGTTGTACGGTTATCGATCGCAGAAAATGAACTCTTTTATCGTGGACGATCTGCGCGTGCCGCCCTTAAGTCAGCAAACAAACGCCCTGCAAAGAGAAGGGCTCGAGGGGGAAAAGAACGAAACGAGAAACACGCGAGCAAAGTTCTCCCGATTGCGATTATCCGACTTCGCGTAAAACGGCCGCAATTCTTGAAGAAAGAAAGCGATTTTCGTGCAACAGGCGCCATTTTCTAATTACCGATAGCTCGATGAATCTATTCTTGGGAATAATTTCGAAAATCCATATTCCTGCAAAATATAAAGCGAATCGCAGAAATGATTTGTGAAAAGATTTACACGAAGAAAGTTTCATTTCGCTCTTAAATTTTACGTCAGGTCGTCCTAAGAATTTCTGCGATATTTGCTGTTTCTAGCTTTAACATCACATGCAGCGGCTTGCGAAAGTATCGCAATATTTATAGAAATTTTTTATGAATTTCTTGTGCGTGTTAAATAAAACATTTAAAGTTTCATTAATACTATGTTGAAAAAATTCGGACGAACTTGAAAACATATACTATAGCTGAATAGATAATAAGATATAAGCTGAACGATATTTATTGCGATATTCTAATCAAAAATGTATAGTAGAAAAGTATATTGTGTATAATGAAATGGAAATTACGAATTTTAATATTTCGATCATAGAAACACTCCTTTAAAACAAATTTTTATTCAGAATAAAATACCACCGTTTTTTATTCCCTCGTACCGAAAATAAGTTGAAAAATTAATAATCTCGTGGTATAAAGGAAAATATGAGAAAAGTTTCTCTCAAAAGATTCAAAATGGAATTTTTCAATTTCTCTCGACGTCACAGTGGGACATTTTTGAGCCATGTATTCCTCGTACCAGGGGTTTTTCATGTAAACCAGGCTTGCTCGTTGAATTGAAGTTGATAAATTTTAAAAGTCACAGAACAATGTCGTTAGGGAATGGAAATTGTGCACGAAGGAAAACGGGGCAAGGAGAACTCGTATCATTCGTGTAAAAATTTATCAGGCAACTTTTTCGCTTAAACTTTATTTACACGCAAGATGATAGAAATCAAACCCGGCGTTCACGGACAAAACAGAGTTGCTAACCCGCGAAACAATCGATGCAACCGTAGATACGTTTCAGTTGTTTTCTACAAGCGCCATTAATTAACGATCTTCTGTTCAATTTCATTCTCTCAAAGCAAAAAAATTGAGAACGAAACCAAAATATATTCGCAGAAAGAAACGAGAGAAACACCGCAATAACAGTTTATTTGTATCAAACGCACCATTGTGTATTAATTTAGCCTGTAAATTACATCACCACTGTGGAACGAGCACACAGAACTTGTAAAGCAAAACGCGATTGTGGTAAGAAAAGTGTGATTAACGAGCAAGAAACATCGGAGAATGGCTGAAGTGGAAATGGTCTGTTTTTGATCAGACCGTGCTCCCGGTGTAGTGGAATAACAGCAAAAATATGCAACCTATTCGTGATTTTATTTAAGCTTCTGGTTTGCATTACTCGCGTTTCTTTCTCAGATATGAAAAATTGCTTGGCAAATTCCCCGAATGCTATAAAAATGTTCGCCATATTAACCGGTTAAATCAATTACGCTTGTTTTAATCGGCTTAAATTCTCGATCGATTCGCACAAATCTCCTTTCGACGATTAAGGTTGTATCTTAACTCATTGCAGATCCTATATAACATCATAACAGATAATGAGCACTTTTCTCCAAGAGTCTTAGAAATAGAGTAATTTCTTTTTATTATTATTATAAAAACAACGATATTAAACTCGTCTTGCAATTTAAATAAATCGAGGACGAAATGTGCAGCTAATGTTCTTCCTAATTACTGCTCCTTACAATTAGCCCCATTCTCGTCGCAGTAAAAAAGATCTAAGAGAAAAGTCGCTCTACAAGAGTTGGGTAGCAAGGTTTGGTGTCATTATCAGAGAACATTGCCAAGAAAATTTATCCAATTAGTAACACACATGTTTCTTATTATATCTTTTTATTGGTAAATTTTCCTGCCGAAATTTAATTAGGCATAAAAATGAAATCTTTTATTTTTTAATCGTTTTTGAAAAATGTTATTTGTCTAACGAAAATTTAACCACACATATGACCTATTTTTTTGTAATTCGATTAAAAAGATCGAAATGATCAAATATTGACCAACCTCCCAAAAAATTTGTCTCTATAAACCACCAATAATTCGAAATAGCTATCTAACCTAGAAAACGGTGAATTTTATATTAAAAAAATTCCGTTAAAGCTGCAGATTTCCATGCGCGTGGAGATAAACCAAAAATGTAAAATAAAATTTTTTCTATTAAAACCTCGTTGTCAAGGGAATAAAGTTTGAACATGACTGGACAAGATTTTTTCGAAAACGGAGCTTCAAATGAAAAAATCTTCTTTTATATTTTCGACTTGTTTCCTCGCGTGGAAACGCTACTTTGTCGATTGTGTTATTATCACTGGAACATCCTGTACAAAGGAATAATAAATCAGCCCTTAATCATCTCAACATAGAACACATTAACTGCGAAGTGAAATTTTGTTACACTTTATTGTAACGCAAATAATTTTTATATATGTGAAAGCTTTTATGGCTGACCATATAGCGTAACCTACTACTCACAGTCTGCGTCTCGAGCAGTATTCCTCAAAAACACCTCTTCGGATAAAAACGTATCTTTTGACCGATCGACATCGAGATTTCTCGTTCACCGAAACTTTCTTCCTTAGACAAGAGCTATCAATTTACAGAGTTCTTGCTTCGTGTTCGACGACACGCCGCGATGCTGTAAGTTTTTTTCGCGAGACGAAGAAACGGCAGGGTATGGGAAATCGAGTATCGATAAAAATTTCACGGTTGCCCGGCTCGTGAAAGGGAGCGCCTCGAGGAGTTTAATAGTCAGACAAGACTGGCAGTGGCTCGTGTCGAGGCGAAGTTCCATCAAGCTATTATCGCGAACCGTTGCGTGCACGAGAGACGAGCTTTGCTTGCCTTTGCATGAATCAAGGGAAGATCGAGGCAACCCTGTTGGTTCATCATCATCATCAGCATCAGCAGATGCTTTTGACTGCGCTTTAGCAACGACGCAACGAGAACACGGCAAGCGTCTGCTATTAAGTAGAACACCGGGGGTTCATTTCCTTTACAATGTTGGAATAATCGTCTATGGAGCTGACTATAATATTGACCGCCAGTTGGCCAGTATTCTGTCTCTCTTCGAGTCTCCTGCGTCGTTTTCCTCCGCCCCTAGAATTCCCATCTTTCTCTCTCTCTTTCTCTGTTTCGCGTTTACAATTCCGCATTAGTATATATATATATATATATATATATATATATATATATATATATATATATATCGAAATGTGCTGCAGCTGTGGATTTTCTCCATGCAAATAGCAATATTCATTAAAATCAAGTGTACTCCAGTTTTAATTATACCATGAGGATTTTTAAGTGGAACTGAGCATCGGCAAGGTAGATTAAGATTGCGGTTAACGATGTATTTAGTGGAGTCCGGGCAATGGAGAGATGTAAGATTTTAATATGAAGAAAGTTTTGTTAGAAAGAGAAGCCAGGAAGGTAGTGAGGCCAAGTTAGTTTTGAGAGATTATTTTTTCACTATAATTAACTCGATTTTCTATAGCAAGTATTTAAAGAATGCAAATTCTAAAGAAAGAAATCTTCACATATCACTCTTTACGTTCAATTCTAGTTTTATTCCAAGTTTTACGATTCTTTCATATTTCTATCTTCGTTCGTTCTTATAGAGACAACGCAATAAAATTTCTTTAAAATCTCAATCACCGTGAAATCCTGACAAGCTGCGTCGTTTCTAAAGAGAATTCTTATATCCGTTGTCCAGAGAAAGTCGATATCGCAACGTCCATTATTGCATCAGGTTAATTCGAGCGGAATACGTAGTCGACGTGAGACTAAGGAAACGTCATGCATAAGAGACGAGCGGAAATTTCCGAAAATTCAAGCACCTTAGAAGGAGAACGGCACCCGAGAGGGCCGTTGCACCCTTGTACGCTGCACCAGTTAGAAGCAGCACAGACGACACATTCACGACGACGAAATATCGTACGTTGGATGTAACGGTGATATCCTGACGAGCGTGTCTGAACCGCGTTAATCGCGTGCTAGACGTTCGGCGCTCGTCGCATGTCGAAACCATCGAAGATCGTGTTCCATGCGAGGAATTTGGACAAGGCAAAATGTGTACGCTGTCACAGCCGACATCGATCGCTTAGTTGCAAGTAGAGCAAACTGGAATTTTGCACCGTGCTAACAAAAAATAAGAAGCTAAAAGGATATTTGACTGCTTTAGGAGTCTTAAATGGGTTCTAGACCGAGCAAATCACCATTTTTCTTGAGGAAAATATTCGGCTATAAAAGAAGATGAGATTTTCCCGAAGTACTGAAATCTTCCTTTAGTTCTATCGGGAAGATACAGATTCAAGAAATAGATATAACAAGGAAAATGATCCTTCGATAATTGCCTTGGGAGGTACGGTTAAGTCCGTGAAAATTTAACGTGCTGCAATATTATCTATATCTTTATTCGTAATGAATAAACCTTGGTATTTATATCGGAAATATATTAAGCCGAAAATAATGATACGCGATTGACAAGTTCTTCTTTACATGACGGCACATCTAATTATCTGAAACTCGAACGCCGAAAATAGGTTCACGCGAACTAGAGAGCCAATATAGCACGATACAGTGATCGAGGCGGCTGCAGATATTTTTCGCAGGACGAGAAAAGGACGTACATCCTGAAATCGATTCGCAATGACATCTCTCGTTGCAGCGTACCACGCCTGGTACCGAGCCATCTGTATTCATTCCTGTTCCCTCGTCTGCTCTTGTATCTACTGAAAAGACACGGAGCACACAACCTAGTGGACACGCGCGATTGCACATCTTCTCCGTGAGATATCTATCAATTCCGTAGATTACTGAATAAATACCTACTTTGAATCAAATGAAGATAATTTCTTCGATACTTGAAACATTAGGATTTTTCCAAAATCAAATACAAGAAATACGCGTTCAGGTAATTGGATTCGATTGGTAGAAATTTATTTAATCGGATATTGACTAAAATTTCAAATGAATAAAGTTCGGACGAAGAAACTTCTAGCACAGTTCATGGAAAATTTAAAGATGCAGAGAATATACGAGTCTCTATTTTAACTTCTATTTCTTTAGTTATATCCGATATTGCAGGAATACAAATTTGCATAAAAATCCACAAGTAATCTGCATGGCGGAAAACTTAAAGATAAGAGGGCTAATGGAAGGCTTCCCCTTTTCCTTAGCATCACCGTAAAATATCCTCGAAAACCCTCCACCCAAGTAATTTCCAATCAGAACGATCTCACATAAAATCCATCTGCTCAAACTGGCTTCATTAGACCGTAGGTCTCGAACCAACCATATC
Organism: Bombus confusus; assembly: GCA_014737475.1. Classification (NCBI taxonomy): domain Eukaryota; kingdom Metazoa; phylum Arthropoda; class Insecta; order Hymenoptera; family Apidae; genus Bombus; species Bombus confusus. The sequence continues at coordinate 1,082,032 of JACXIV010000075.1, read as the reverse complement.
TGGCACCATTATTAGCGTGCCGGTTATCGTTTCGAGAAATTCCGCTCGTGCTTGTTGCTCGACCGATCGTCGACCGTCATTTCCCTCTTTGGATGGTGGAGGAATGGAGAGGCTGGGAATTTCTGGCGGAATAATTCGATTGGATCGACTATTTCGACTTCGCGACTTCGCAAGGGATGGACCGGACGTTCCTTGAAGCTTTTAGGTTAATATCGAAGTTTCTGCTCGTTGGTAGAAGTTGAACTCGATCGCGTACACTATCGATCGGCACTGACTCATGGTTACAGCGATCGGGCTCGAGCCGCCGCTTTTCCACTGTGTTTGAGCTCGTTGTTCACGCGCTGGAAGCGGTGTGGTGAAAAACAAGTTAACGCGCCGATCCAAGAGACAAACTCGTTGCGACAAGAACAAAAGTGGTCATCGAGTTGACGCACGATACTTCGAATCTCGTTTGTCGTGGATTTATTGGAAATTAATGGTTCTATTTCTTGTTTAAATTTGGAACAAATAAGCCCTGAATGAATAGATAGTTTGGAGTTGTAGGAGGTTGTTTGGGAAGATTTATACGTGGTTTTTCGTACGTTAAATGGTGATCTTTGATTTGGAGATTTTTGGTAATTGGTAAATAATTGGAATTTAATTTTGATCTTTAGTTAGGTTGCTTTCTTTCCCTTCGTCGATCCAATTAATATTGATTATAGAAATGTCACTCGGTTTATCGACGATCGCTGGTGTCTTATAAATCCCTTTATCTTACTCTTCTTCGCCGTGACTTCTCTCAGAAGCTTCACTTTTCCTCGATACAGCTACATCTGTCTCTCGTAATTCACTTCAATTTGAAGAACAGGAAAAACTTACGGAATGGAACAGATGTGGATGATCACACGTACACATAAGTGCTTTAAAGCGTAGCATGTTACACGAACTTCCCTTCATCTTATCCATTCAGAGAAGGTACTATAATGACTTGAAAAATGGGGATATCTTCCGGAACTTTTTCAAATAAACTATGCAAATATCGAAGAATGTAACAAATTAGTTTGAGCCAATTTTCTATTCGTTTCTGGTAGATTCTTTTTCAGAGTGTGAAAAAAAACAAAAATATTTAAAAAGTAGAAATCTATATTCACTATTTTCAATAAAATTTCGATATTTAGAAAAATAACGAAACAGCGGAGCATCGAAGAAAATATCACCCAACTCTGATGACGTCTATGTTTACATTCAGCTTACAAGTTCAATTTACAAGGCTTGTTAGTGGCTAATATCTACATCTACGCCATAGATTCAAATCCCTCCTCCGGCAGCCAGTATTCTACGTTACATGAAAGGAAAAAAGCATTCCTTGGGGCATTCTTGAAATTTATCCGATTCACGTGCAGCTCGGAACAGGATAAAGCGCGTTCTGCCTCACGTTCATAATCAAATTCCGCACGACGTTTCGATACTCGGCGCTATAGCGGAAACAGGTAACAGGATTACCACGTACCGACGTGCAATAACCTAAAAACGCAATAACAACGAATTTGAGAAAGGTAGAAGCACATACGCGATACACGTATTATCGTTTAAAAAATTTAAAGTTTCGAAATGTGTTACAGTATCGACCTTTATTAGCGTATAACAACGATGGACAGACTTGATCGTTACCTTCAATTTAGTCAACGAAATTGTAGGTTGTTCATAATCTTCATACTTGTTCATATCTTATACTATATTGGTGAAATACTCCATTTTATAACGTCAAAGATCAACGTAAAAAATAAAGTTAAATCTCGTTACAAATATGCCCTAGCTACTTAGACCATGACCTATGTCACAAGCACGGTCTTTCGCAGCTCGATATGACGTAGGCAAAGGTAAATAACTATGAAAGTTGGTATAGAATACAAGTTGAGGTAATGACTCGAAACTTTTGAAGGGTAATATATACGTAAAAGATGTCAGCGATACATTATTCGCCGCATTCTGCGCGGAGATCCAATAGAAAAAAACTAAAGCGAGAAAGCAGGAAGTCGCAGTTGATGTAGACGGATGATGAAAAATGATCAGGAGCCTTAGAGAAATTGTACACAAAACAGGGTAGTCCACGCGGTTGCGCTAAGCCTTGACGAGTAGTAATGGGTTCAAGTATGTACGTTGCAAGTAACAATTGAAGCTTTCTACAAAGAAGAGCGTTCAAATACTTTTTTACATGCCGCTGTATGATGATCGACTGTTTCGCAAATACGATGACTGACTATTTTATATCTTACGACTAGTGTTCCAACAATATGATACGAATCGCGTGTATTAGATTTAATCCGGATTTTCGGATAGATATGTATGGAACTCGATCCCATCAATATCGGAAAGAAACAACCGGAAGAAGGGTCATGACATAGGTTGAAAGTCGATTGAGCCTTCGATTGAACAAACAATGAATGGCCTAGGTGAATGGACAATATTGAAAAACGAAGCCACAAGGACTAGGTGAGAATGAAAAATGGCAATCAGACTACGTAAAGGGACGAAATGGATGGATCGCGATGGTAAATAAGCAGGAAGAAAGGAAAACGAGTCGCGCCGGTCGAAGTAGGAAAAAACTGGTGCAAGATTAAAGGGAAGGTCGAAGGTTTTGACCCGAAGGGATAATGGAAAAGGCAAAGGAAATGGATAAAGTGGAACTGTCGCGACGAAATGACTCAACTTCAAAGAGTTGGGTCTGTCGTAGAAAGGTTGCAAAAATAAATTAGCGAATATACTTATACGTAGTAATACGTAGTGCCATTAAAATATAGCGAGTACATAAATAAAAAATGACTAGGTTATTAAAAAATGTATCTAAAAATTCATTCAGAGACTATTCTGTGTAATATACGTTATGCGCTAATACACCATACTACACACTGTAGACACTTTTGTCCGAGAGAAGTTTTCTTCTTTGGCGTTCAGAGTGTCTCCATTACAGTGCAGAGTAGAATGAGTGGTGCGAAGGCGTCCTTTCGAATTGGTCAGACGCGGGAAGCTATTCTTCCTCGAAGGACTATTGTTCCGTAACACAAATACTTTTGGGGATCATTCCGGAAACTCTTTTTAATTGCGCTCGAATTGCTTGTCAATAGATAGAAAAAATGGATAGAAAAAAGCATCTATAACTGTCACCCTTGTTAGCTGCAAGTTTGCTTGAAGATACGTAATTCCCGTTTATTGGCTGCAAATGACGCTGCTTAAAATCTCGTAATGCAGACGTTGTTGTTTCAGAGACGTTGTATGCTTTTTAGTGGTTACGCGGTGTCGTAGATTTTATGACGTGTAATCGTGGTTTTAGCGTTGCTGCCGCTGCTTTGGAAATTAGTTGTATGGCTTTGCACGGGTGTTTCGAACTAGCTTTTGATACTTTCTCATCCTTGCTTTCCTTCGTCCTTTTGAATGATCGGTTGTTCAATGGTGACACAACGAACGACAATTTCACGTTACGAAGCGCCCACAAAGGAGCGGCGCTTTGCTCGTTGAATCGATACCAGGTCGAAGGCTGCTGGCGGGAATAACTCGAAAGAAAAATCGTTATGTACGATCGACTGGGTCGACGTAGTTAGGCTAGCCTTTTGGCCGCCTCGCCAGTTCACCGCTAATTACAGTGACGTCGAAATGAAAAGGCACGCGTCCATCGTCGATAAAACGATAGCGGCCAATGCGTCGAAACACTGATATTTACTCTCTGAAATGGTGGTAGACTGAAAGTGGACTAGTTGAAATTTGCTGAAACCGTATATCGTGCCACTTTTCGGAAATATCAGTCAACTGAAAAAGTCAAGCGACTCTATTGCGAGCTATTCATTTGATAGACGCGATTTTATTACGCCGTTTTTTCGATAGAATGCGTTTCAAGGCTCGAGGTGTCGATAACTACATTCCAGATTCTACGTAAATTTATATTTTTGCACGCTTAAATTTCCCATAAGCGTTGAACATTCGCAGTTTATTCACAACGTTTCTTTTTCCTTTTAAACGCGAAAGTTTCATTAACTGATATTCTCGTCTTTTCCATTCTATCTTTCTCTCGATGGAAGTTTGAAAGTAATTATTATTCAAGGTGTTCTGGAACCTTTAATGAGTTTCTTTGCGTTGAGAAGCATAATCAGCTGTCTTGAAGGTTCCGCGGAAGTTCTCGCGTATTCGATTCGATATTATGATCAATCGGTTCGCTGTAGTCTTGTCACCGAAGATAAAATGAAGAATAAGCTTTAGCGTTACGCGTCATTTTAAAGATGTTCACCGTGTCTATTGGAAATACTGAAGGTAATCGGAGCTTCTATTGTATATTTGTTGCGCGTATCATAAATAGGATTTCCCATAAAGGGTCCTATGAGATCGATATTAATGGGCTCTTTACAGTTAACGAGGTAGCATGTCGGAAACCCTATAACGTTGGTTCAGAAATTAGATCGTCATGGTCGAATCATGATCAAAGGACAATTTTACCTTACGACGATACATATTAGGTCATCCTAAAAGCCTGCGTTATTTTAAATCGTTCACTTTGCGAGAAATTTTATTGATTTACAACTATGCGTATAATTTTATTCGATAATCACGACTCTCTTACGCTACCAAACAGTTCTGTAAAGCCAATTTTCTCAAAATGAACGAATTTTTAAACGTGTCACTCATCTATCAAGCCAACAATACGTAACATCCATTACCCTAATTTCCATCGAAATACAAGAGCGCAGTTCATCCATTCTCAAACATCACCGTACACTAAAACGCAATCATTCCGACCTCCACGAGGCCGAACCATAAACCCTCGTCTATTTACGCGTTTTCCACCAACAACAACGGAAACAGAGGTCGCGAGAGGAGGCCAAACGGCGGTAGAATGCTTCTCCGCGTGTACCTACGGTACGGTAGGGTAAATACATTAGGTATCGACGTGGTCCCGCGTGAAAAGGCCCATTTGCATCACGAATAGAGGTCCTGGGTAACGGGAAGGCATTCGTCATCGCTGGAATATCCCTACACCGACCCGATGTGAGTGCAGAATCAGAGAGAGGAACGGGCTCGTCTCCGCATGATAACGAGGGAACCGCGATACGATACAGGAAATGCACTCCCGTGCCGCGAGTGGATCCGAATGCGGCCGCCGTCTACGAAACTCGAGGCCCGCTCATATTTCCATACAAATTGCAATACGTGCAGGAGCGTATCTATCTCGGCGCCAGCATACTCCATCATGATGCACGCTTAATCGCTTACCTCGGTCGTGGAACACCTAGTGGAACACCACCAGCCAATCTACTTGGTCGTTTTTTCTTTTTGGCCTTCTAATTTCTCCTTGCTCGCATCGTGAATTTTGGTTTCGTTCAGTCGACGGTAAAAGAGACTTGGTAGTGACGAGATCTGTAAAAGATTGTAGAGAACCCTGAAGAAAGCCTTTGTGCCAATCTTACACATTACAAAGTTAACAATTAAGAACTTACAACTTCTTCGTCAGCCGCCAAGGAAAAACTATACCTACGTAAAACAGAGTTTCGCTGAACGATCATACGAACGTGATAACGCGATAATACAAACAATATTGACGTAGAGCATCTTCATAGAGACTAATTATCAGTCGTTTCATTCACATCAAATGAAGATCTTCTCACCTTCTCGTAATTTATTTCCCTTGGCGAACGCCAAGCTGTCATCGACTGGCCGATAGCCAGCAGCCATTTAGATGAATATTTAACGTCCAACCGTGTTGCTCGGTAAGATATGCTTTGTAGGCTACAAGAGGCGTTAACGTACATTTCGCCGCTATAAAGGGAGAGATACTCAAACGCGTGGCTTTATTCCGCACGACGCGGCGTGTAAATACCGGACACTCATTCGCGGAGATGTTCAACGAGAGCGTCATGGAAACGTGGTGTCGGTATCTATATGCTCTCCACTAATCAATATTGGAAATACTCGGCTACTTTGCTCGCATTTACGCTATAAAAGAGAGGTCGCGGTAGAACACATAATAGACATTCCAATTGGTCGTGCTTCCTCGAAAGCATTAATCGAAATCATGCGATGACTCTTCGTTTTTTCTCCACTCTCTTTTTTTCTCTTTTCCCATTATTCACCTCTTTTTTTTTAATTTTTTTCTTGTCGAATATTTTGCAACTGAAACGGAGGAAACGGAGAGCGGAACAATCGACCGATTGATTTCAATCGCAGCGTGCATTTGTTAGCGATAATGGTCGGGATCGCGACGCTCAAACAAGCCAGATTTCCGGCTGGAAACCGCGCGAAATTAAAGCGTTCCGCTGAAAAACAACCATTAAACGCGTGCCACGCTCCATTCCAATTAATTTCTAACAATGTCTTGATTGGCAACCGAACTCGTTCCTTCGTTTCTTTCAACGTGGAACTCGAATGCAAATACGAGATCAGACGCATTGTAGGCACATCGATTCTTACTAACGCGCTGAATTTACGATCTAAGCTTTCCGTTAAATTTGCTTGCTCCGTGTTTTGTTTATCGAGCCATTTTCGTGGCCGACGCGATTAAGTTTTATGGAACTATAACACGATAACGTTGAAGGGCGAGGAAAGAGCCATCGCGTGGGGGCCACGAATTGTCGATAATGGAAGCGTTTATCATAATTTGTTTCGTTGTCAATTTTGCTTTACTGTAATAGCTCGGCGTCCGAATATTTCTCTATTTAGCCTGTTTTTATCAGGAAAATCCGAATTCCTTTGGTTCGTGAAAAAGTTCCTCGCGAAGTTTCCTAACTAACGGTTCGACGTTCCTTCCTTCCCGAAGAAAGAGAAAAAAGAGAAAAGAGGAAAACGAAGAAACGGAGTGCATATCTCAGAGAATGATGCAACGAGAGTAGCGCGGAGTAGAAGCTTGACAGGAAATCTGTTGAAGTAATTCCTCAATGTAATTTCCTTTCCCTCTCGTATTTCCCCGTTGGCGCCGCTCATAGCCGCGGTAACTTCATTAGGTTTTTCTCTCCGCCTTATTTTCCTCGAGTTTCATTTTTCTTCGCGGTCGAATCCACGAAGCTACCGCAGTACATCGCACGTATTTGTGTTGCTCCAATTTTTTCAAGATTTTACAATGAAAATCTAACGGCGACCGTGATTCCGTTAATGCCATCTTCTTAATGAGAAGTTTCGTATATAGGTGATCTCGTTCCTTCGTTGGCAGCAGTATTGCTTATTGTAATTCGATTTATACTTATCGAGCTGATGAAACGAATCGTTGAGATACTTTCTGAGCGCAAAGGTTAAAGTCTTACGGTCTAACAGTCTGGTTAGACCTTTACTCCCTAACATCTTGTATCTGATAAATCACGATACGACAGTTACACAATAGCACGATACTGCAACCCAACGCCAAACAAAACGTAGCAACCTCTCCCTTTCCCACCATTCGATCGCCTCTCTGCACAAAATCATGCCCCACATTCTCCGAAACTTTTTTCACCGCTCTCCGCCTCCGGCGCAACACCTACTATCGTGGGAGGAATTTTAATTCGGTTCGACGACAATTCGCGTCAGTGGCGCGTAAAAATAGAGATCGTCTGGCTGCCTTATGGCGCTTCTTTTTGGCATATACACGTGGGAAACTACTCCAACTTTCTCCGTATATCGCCATCTTTCTTTCTCTTTCAGTTACTCTCTTTCCAATGCGTGAAGCGATGCTAGAGTATCACGCGGTATACATATACATTATTACTCGAAAGCAGAATTTGTTTGTTTCCGATAGGACGTAACTTATTCAGAAAATTATGAGCGAAAGAACGTGTAATGATTGTGTTCTTTACGATCACTGTTCCAAACCACATATCCATAACACATCAATATTCATTTTCATGAATGTTGAACAATTTTGGAACGATGGAAAAAAACGAGTCGGTGGGAAATGTGCCAAAGAACGTTGCGAATGATCTCCGCTACTTTTTGCTCTGTACAAGCATTCTGGATTGTTATTCCCTATTCCCTCGACAATCTAGCTCGATCGTTGTATCTGTACGAAACCAGCAGGTGCGGTAACACTTCTGAACGAGGGTGTACGTATCGCGAGATAGGAAGCAAGCATGGCTGGTTTCTCTGTCAAGGCGATCACCGTGAGCGTAACCGGTGCGTGCAGTTAGAACGACAGACCGGCAATACCTAACTGATTTCCCATATGGCGCGGTCGGCCAGGATTCTCGGCCAGGCGAAAAATTCCACGTCGATGCGTGAAATCGTTTTATTTCTCGCGAAAACGGGAATATCAGAGCGGGCCGCTGCGCGAAACTTTCCACCGTTTATTTATCGCCCGCGCGTATATACATATGCAGTTACACGAATGTATCGTGGCAAAAGCCCGGTAGAGCAAAAGCAGCTTGCCATGTCGGTTGACGTTGAGTTATCGCGGGCTGTACCGTTTTCGATTTCGATTCGCACGCGCCAAGTACGATCTCGTCGAGCAGTTCCTTAGGTTCCTCGACCGATCGTTTTCGACGTACAGACGTCGTTTCGACGGGCTTACGGAGCACGTGTCGCGTACGCTGCATGTTTCTAGTTTGTGCAGGGTATGCTATGAGAAGTGGAACAAGTTGGCAGAAGACTAAGAGTATATTAGTGGTGGAATAATAGATGTTCCAATACTTGTCACAGCGTAACATTGCGATATGTGCGAATAGTCGTACGAGGTACGTTTTTCTTCTTGAACATTAGGACACTTAACCCTTTCACTATTTTGCAGTCATCGTTGATCCAATTATATGTTTTCATTCTTGCAAAATTTCAATAAAAGTGGAGTAAATTATTTCTCTGATAATCTCAGTTAATTACCGTGTTTAGCATGCGTATCCTAGTAATGAAACGTGCGTGAAATTCTACGATTGTCGTTTCGACGAATGCTGTGACGTATGTCGAGTAATCGACATGGACGTTGTTGCGTTTTGCGTATTTCTATAGATTTAGCCACATGGCTGACAAGTTGACCTTTGATGAAATAATGGCATCTAAATAATTGTGGTATATTTTAAGATATACAGGATAAATGTCGTTAAAGTTGTCACGGTTTCAGTATTGAAAATGTTTAATAAAATCTACATATTCCGTTACCGACTAATCGGGGAATTTAGAAGAAATGCGCAGCAAGTAACAAAATCTTCGATTTGGAAACATTACAAGTAACTTTAAATTCTGACAGAAAAATCTACGTATGTTTCCAGACATTAACGTTACTATACATGCGTATGCTTAGAAATTCATAACAGAATGCTCTAAATAAATACAAATCTCATATACCTTATATAGTACATTTTCTTTCTGAAAACAAATGCACTTATACCAATGTTCCACCGAATCAACCTCCAATTCCACCTCAATAACCTACAATCTTTCCTTTGAATCCTCTCGAAGGCAACGCTTACTTATTCCTCGCCCGATATCTCCGAAGCTTCGATTTGCAAGAACCAACGGTTCAAAATTTCACGTAAGTAGCATTTTTTTCGTCATGGAGGCAATCTCTGCGGACAGAGTAATTTGTCGGCAAGATAGCATTCGATCGTCGCGATAGAAATCAATTCCCCTTCGGTCTCCTACCGAGGATGCCTCCTATAATTCCTTGTGCATCCGATGGCTAGTCTGATAACGTCGTTCTAATCCGATCCTACTTGGTTTACACGGCGGCGAGTCGAATTTAATCCGCATCTAACGCGCCATGGAGCACGTTCCAAACCTGCTACGTTCGATACACTCTCTGCCCTTCGACGAAATCGAACGACGAAACGGTGTTCGCCGCGCGATATTGCAGAGATTTTGGCAGCACGCCTGCTTACGGCCTCGAAAAATTCCCGGAAAGGACCTCCTAGGTTGAATGTCGACGGATCCGATGGATCCGATGGCTTAATTCCAGCTTCTAGATTGAATTACTGTGCCACCAAGAGTGCTTCTTGGATGCCTGGATAACGGATTCGTCGTGTCCTTGGCTCCACTAGCTAGCCATTTAACACTAAACCTACTACAATGGTCAAATCGACCGCTTTCAAATTTTTACACAAACTTTACTATATTTAAACGTTATCATATCGCTTCCTAATCAATGACTTTCCATAAAATATGCAAAAAATATATTCTTCGGTATCTATTTCTAGTTTGCTTTTTTTTTTTTTTCTAAGAAAAATTTGTAGTCTGTCCTGCCTATCGCGAGCGGTCAATAAGTATACAAGAAGTGTCGGTAGGTTTAGTGTTAAGAGACGGAAGACATTGGAACAGGATGTTTAATAAGAGGCTGGGAACTTTCATTGAAATTAGGTAAATTCGAAACACTTCGTGATCGATGTAACGAATCAGAAAATATTTTTGGTCAAGTCCGCCGCGGTCTTCAAATTGTCTCGATTGAATTTTTGTTTCAATAAGAAAAACGGATTTTAACATACAAGATGGGGAATCATGCGTATTAACAATGAGTTTTTCACAGCTTCCTCGAACTTAAGAAATTTGTTAAGTGTTGAGGTTATTAGACATATGAATAGAGGAACGCGTGGATAAATCGTAAGATAGAAAATATATTTAACAAAGAAGTGTATGTACAAGTATGAATACAGCTTGAGCTGGTCCAGATCCGCAAGCTGGCAGTGTTACCTAGTAACTGGAAGTCTATGGTCTGCCATCGTCGCCTGTCTATCGTCTATAGACTCTCGATGGCTTCGGTGATTGAGAAAACTACACAGATCAGATGTAGAGTTTTCTTAGAAGCGATAACAATTTCAACATTAAGAATAAGAAGAACACGATTGAACGTAAAGCGATTCAAAGAACACCGCATCCCGTTAAACATCCACTACTTTCATTTTCTTATTTAATTTCTCTAAGACGCGATTCAACCCAGAGAACAAACATTTCCTTAGCTACTCCCCTAATAAACCCCCTAACAACGCACTTCTACCCTTTTAGTCTGGCAAGAACAGCACTCAAGGAGCCTGTTCGAGCGTAAATCACGGAAAACCCCAAAAGTACCCAAAACTCTCCATTTTAGACAGGTTCATCTCGTTTCCTCCTGCACGGTTAATCGTTGCATGGCGTCAGATTGCCGTCGAACATTTCTCGCCTTTCAATTCCAGACGCTTGACGTCTCTTTCAGGCGGTGCTCGTTCGCTCAGGTATTCTTAACCGACACATCTTACTATGCACTGCGCGTAACCGGTGACAGACTACGAAAAGCAATAGCCCGGGACGTCGGATGGAATCCTTAAACTGGTTTGCACTGATGTCGAGAGTGAAAAGGAATTGGCTCGGTGTTGTATACTTGAACTCGACGTCGCGTCGCGGGACAGGCGACAGGTGTTATTGCGTGTCTTCGCTGCCGTACGTGACGACTCGCGCCGAGAAACCAGCGATCGATGCCCGATCGTTGGAACAACCTCTGCGACCGATTAGTACAATATTTTTTCCTACTGTAACTTCTCCATTCTGTAGCACCTTGAATTACTTAAGGCTCATGCAGATTTTCTTCTTGGTAGAGATTTTCTTTTTGGCAGAGTGCTCTTTCTAACATTTCGTCTTACTCTGAATCTTGCGTAGTTGATCTTTAACATTGCTAACCCTTTGCGGACGAGAGGCAGATATATCTGCCCGAATCAGTTCACAGTTTCGGGACACTTATTTTGAAGTGGCTGACGTACGTCTATTTTTATGAGCGATAATCTTATGCTTATTTACGCATGGGTATAGTAAACTAAACAATATTATGTTTTTGACGAAAAAAAATTATAGATATTTAGCGATGAAATCTCATCTTCCGTTTAACGTAAACTCGTGGTGTAGGATGACGGTCAAGTCGGAACGAATTTCAGTCTTTCAATGGAATTACCAGACGAATCTACAAGCTCTTTATATATGTTTTGTGAACAGAAAGATGTAAATACTGCGTGGTATGTTCCTTGTGCTTCTTGTTCGGCTTTACCACACCATGCAAGAATATAAATCAAATGATACATAAATATAGCAAAACTAAATACGTTTTCTTGGATACTGACAAAAAATTTTGTTGTATTTAAATAAAGTTTTAGCTTTTATAACGCAAAAGTTCAACGTGTATATTTCCTCAACTGCGCGCGACAATACCGCTCGTCCACAGCGACGCTCGTCCGCCGAGCGGCTCCGTCCGCAAAGGGCTAGTAAGATTTTGGAAGTCGCCTGACATTATGCATGACATTAATAAATTTGGTAATAAAGAAACGAAATCTTAGACGACGACCACAGGGGATAAACGTAATGAGTTTGCTCTTGTAGGTTGCCCTGATTTGGATATCATTCGATAGTTGAGGAGGAATAATATGTATTTTACCACGCGTGAAATCAACGTTCGGTTCAAATGGATATTTTCATTGGCGAACGTGCAGGCACGTGCGTCGTATGATGTGAAATTCATCTAACAACAAAGCTCGGACAATATTCAATGTTATCGTGGGCGCAAAGTACCATTTAAACGAGGGAACACGAACAAGAGATGTATGGAAATTCATAGAATTGGAGATACGCCGGAAAAGGAAAATATTTGACCGCGGGAAAAAAGAATGTAAAAACATTCGCGAATTAAAAGTGCGGAATAATCGAGATTGCGGCGAGACGAATTTTTTACGAACCTCGTCACGAATTCTCACGATTTCCTTGCTCCCATTTGCCGGATGTTTCTTTTCACATTATAATGAAACGCTTAACAATACCGATTTTATTAAAAGCCGTCCAACGAAAAGAAAAAGATGTAAGGGTGCCCGTTTTTGGTAGACTAGAATGAAGAAAGGAAGAAGGGAAGAAAGGGACAAGTGAAACGGAAGAGAGGCGTGGTTCGGGTTATGACAGCCAGAAAAGCAAGATAGCGAAACGGTGATGCGGAAACGGAAAATTTATGGACGAGATTGTTGCTTCTGTCGTTCTCGAATTCGACCAATTCCTTTATCTTCTTCGTCTCTTTGTCTTTTTTTTTTCATTTAGAATCCTCGTTCGCACGACAGTTGTAAGGCGACGTATCTAAAATTATGATGTAGGGCATGATCGATATAATAGCATAAATTATTACACTAAATCGGAACGTATGAAGACCGCAGGTGGAACACGTGATAGGTCACGTTTCCTGTCTTTCATATAAAGTATGTATTCTGATCAAAAAGTGGAATATTCGGCGAAAGAAGAGTGCGAGAAGCTTTACATTATAATCGATATAACCTTTAAAAAACGTAATACTATCTTATATAAACGTAGTACTAATCTTACTAATGTTCACATGAAAAAAGGGAAAAATAAAAGAGTTATGGGGCAGCTACACAACACCAACTACGTAATTACATTCCAATAGAGGCCGAGCAATGGTTTTCGCAGTCTACCGTTTAAAAACAAAAGAAAAAAATATCCTGAATCGGTCTCAAATATCGATCCTATATAATAGATATATAGTGTTCCGGTTCTCTCAGTATCCGGGCTGCGAAAGGTAAAACGAAAACAGCGTTTGCAGGCAACTGTATCGTATCCGCTGTTTCGGTCCTCTCGAAAATTCAGAAACTCACTTTTTTCCACAGTTTTTATCTACTTTCCGAGGTTATATCGCCAGTGCTATATGTATGTATCTTTATTTCCTAGACCTGAGAATTGAAACCTTCCTGGGTTCTTTCTGGCATACAGATGACGCAAAGAAATTGTTATCGTTAAAGTCTCATACGTTTCATAACAGCGTCGTGTAGATGGGGTTTGACGGTGTTTTCGTTAGAAATCGCGCTGAACCATATTTTGTCCCGTGTTTCGTGTTCGTCCCGCCATTACCCCGTGTTTTTCTTTGCCCCGTGTATAGACAACGGCGATGGAGAGAAGGATCGCCACGAAAAAACACGAATATATGGTGGTACGAATAAGTTTCAGTACGTTGTTTCGGTTTTGAAAATGTTGGTGAAATATCGAGACTGTTGAGATTTTTGAAATTCGAACTTTTTTTGTAAAAGCATTTTTAAAAACATATCTACCATAAATCTGCCATCTGCCATAAACAACTGTTATGTACACTACTGTATCAGGACACTTATATAAGCGAAATTAATATCAGAAATGATTTGGCAATTATTAAAATTATCTGCTTTGAAATCATATATATATATATAACCTAATATTTCAACAAATTAACTAGAACCAAAAGTATTACACTTTCAAGCACCACACCGAGTACCATAAATCGATATAACTATACCAGATCGAATTCTTAAGAAGATTCCTTTCCTGCCTTTGCCTGTCGCGACTCGTTTCGCGGAAGACATATAAACGGGAAATAAGCAAAGAGCGAAAAAGAAGTACTTCGCAGACACGAAAGGAAACGAGATCGCAGCAAATACATTGGCCGTTACGTAATCACGGATAAACAGCGTTAACTTAATGAAAGTCGATTTCGAGTTTAATTAAAGAGCCCGATTGGCAAAGAAAATAAGAAAAAATATGTTTGGTGGACGAAGTTTAATTAAAGAGTAACAGACGCGGAAGCCTCGTTGTAAAACAGATAAACGAACGTATAAAACGAATACAAAGAAGGGACAAGGTAAATGTTCGATGATAAATCAGCGCCTTCGTCAATCCACGATGATAAAGTGCAGATCAACAACTTAATGTGTCCAGAAAGTCTGACCTGTCTTTATCACAAAGAGGTCGAATCTGACGCTCGAACGAAGATCTTCTCGATAAACCCTAAATGCTGTCAGATTTGTAGATGTTTTATAAATAAGATATTTGATCGACAACGAGGAAAGTTTCGCGTTAGCTTTTAAATATGAATAGTTGAAGGAACGCAGGATCGTAGAAGAATGAAATGATTTTAGATTTTTAGCTTTTGTTAGTCAATAGCAGGGTATAACGAACAGACATTAATTGTTTCATATAATATGCGTTCTGTTGCGACTACGTTTGGAACAGGATATGAAAATTGACATTGATATGCGTATTCGTTTTTTTTTTTTTTTTAATAATCTAATGGAATAACTAATATTTGAAACGTGAAATTATGCAACGGAAATCTATGGAAATAAATTGCATCTGGAAAATGATTTATATACTTCACGGGTGTAAATCTGGATTAAAACATTTACGCTCTCATCAACAACTTGTTCTACAACTGTGTACTTGTAAATGTACGCGAATCTTGTTATAAGTTTCTTAATGAAGCTTAAACAAAACATCCTCGAGGCAGTTGCAATTCTACATATTTCAGCGACTTTATAGTGAGATTATTAATTATGCTTTAATGTTAACTTCGCGATAAAGTTAGTATACGCGTATAACAGAAAATTGGTAAGATAGTAAAAAATGTTATACTCTATTCTCGATTTATTATCACGTATAAAATCATCCCCTTCTTAGTCGCGTCGCCTATCTTGCCACGCCCCTATAAGTAGTATTGTACCTTTTATAAGTGGGCAAATATTTGCGAGCGATAGTTCATATCAACGTCGACAGAATTCATTTAGCCGATAACAGAGGCTCGTCTCGAATTCACCTGGAGCAGGCAATAAAAGCTGCAAGTCCATCACTGGTGAAGCTTATCGAGCGAATCGGCGCGACATGCACGGCTTCGATATCGATGGAAAACAGTCCCGATTAGTCGATCACGGGGTGAAACGATCAGTGTCTCGAAAAAGGTCGGTCCAATAAATTGTCAGCGTCGGTAATCTTCCCGGGAAGTTTTCCGATATTTCACGGTGGTAACAGGTAAATCGGTAAACCCGTGAAATTGCGAGATCCGGAGGCCATTGTTGAGTGCCACGATCGATTAGGTATCCTCCCGTGAACCCCGTTCCGGATTACGAGGCACAGCCCGAAAGAAGGTCGAGTTCGTTCGACGATAAATACCAGCAACCAGACGATTAGGCGACGTCCAGCTGGATTATGTTGTAACGAAGGAGGCTTGGGCCTTGTTATTTGCGCCTATGAAAATTGGAAACGATCATCACTCGAATATTCGGAAAATATTTAGAAGAATCTGGCAAACGGTTAACACTCGCTGTTCGCTTCCATGAAAATTGAGAATAATCAATTGCAATGCCTGTTAATAATTAATCAGTAATAGATTTTCCATGACTGTGTGTCATCTTTTTTCTAAGATGCCAATACCCTTTTCCTAACATCCTAAGCGTGACCAGTTTCATTTATTTTAAATACAGAAACACGAATAAAGAGAGTGTAAAAGGTGGCGCTTCGTACAAATAATAAAAATAGGTCTTTTTTCATATTCTCTCAATATAGCTTTTACAACATAACTCTTACAATATAATTCTTGTCCGCAATTTTTTGAACATAATGTCACAACATTACGACTGCGCAATGGGGTTTAGACGAAATTTCCATTCTCAAAATTCCCACAGACAACGAGTAGGGCACATTGAAGGATGCAAATTGTAAACTATGCAAATGGTAACTAATATGAGACACGGTGCTATTTAATTTGAGCGGAAGAGTTAGCTACAGTTGGTACAAATGTCTTTAGACGGTTAATGGCGGAGGGGACGTAATTTGGTTGTTAGGATGTTTGGAAGCGAGTTCTCAACTCTGAATGGGGAAGATCTTCCAGATGATGAAGACTATTGTTTGAAACGCTCAAGTTTATTAAACTCGACGCATAAAATGGATTACGTTAAACACAAATAATAAATTAAGTCGCGGCATTCGAAAGAACAAATGTACGAAACGTTAAAGGTAATATTTAAGTCTTCCAAGTTTCTATATTAGAGTCGTAACTGCGAGAATTTCCGTAAACTCTGGTGCTGTAAACTCTGTGATTTATGATTCAGAAAGTTCTGATAAAAGCTAGAATCTAAATTCAGGGCATTCTTTTCTTCTTCTACAAATTTGATCTAAAGCTCGGAAGAAAATGTAATTAAACAGCACCTAGTAACTTCTACTTCTTCCTGTACTGCTATTATAAAATATTGTTACATTTTATTAATACAATACCTTCGAAAGAGATGGCGTGCCTGTTTTAAAAATTCGAATTATGTCTACGGTTGCTAGTTTAATATTTATAATAATAATAAGATAAATTAATAAACTAGGATTATACCCTATTATATAAAATAATTAAAATTAATTTATAATTAAATGTCGAATCATTAAAATTGAATAATATGGCGGTTTTTCATTCTTATTAGAGAAATTTGTAATTTAATTTGATGATCCACGATAAGATATACTTAAATTTATGTAATGTTGTTTATTTTTTATTTTCTTTCTAAATGAAGCTACATAAACTAAGCTTACATATACATTTGCTCTTTCCACTTGCAATGTGAACAACCGCCATAATTACTGTAATTAAATTAATCGAAACAACCGAAAACGAGACACTTGTTCGTTTCAAGCCCAAAATTGGTGACGGTTTTGTATGAATATATTTACGTGGCGTTAATTTGTCCACGTGGCACGTTGTAACGCGCATTATATGTACGTATTATCACACTCGTTCAACGTAAAATGGCAAACGTGCATGTAGACAAAACTACGTTCTAAATGCCCCATGATACGCTTTATTAAATAAGAAATTCACAAAGCGTGCGATGCGCGTGTTCTGCACCATAGCTTGTTGTTGCATACTACAGCGATATTCACCATAGTTGGTGGTATAACGTTTGAAGCGTTCACATGATATTTAACACGGTACAAAATGCCGATGATTTAATTTTGTTTCGAATTCATTCTCATTTGACTCGTTCTAGCTCTCCAACTAGTTTCTTCCATTCTGTTAAACATTATTTTAGTATGTATTTTACTGTTTAACTTTGGTATAATTTCGTGATAGTTTTGATATCCACGAGTTTCCACGAAACAGGATTCATATTATTCACCAGGAGGAATAAAATATGATGGAAACGTATATTCTTGATACAGCTATAAATTGTCCTTCTCATGCATCGACAAAAGCCTCGTCTATGTGTACAATCGAATGACCGAAAAAGGAATAGGAGAAAGTAACAAAGCGCAAAAAACCAAAGAAATGATAAAGACAAAGGAGAAAAAGAAACACGGGCTGTCTTTTGTCTCAGCCGGGCAAACTTCTATCGGCTGGAAGGACCTCCGACAATAGCCGTATCCCCCTAACCCACTTCCATGATCTCTTCAGGCCGCAATCCACGTCAACGTGCCGTATTCGGGGTATTCCGAGCCGCGACCTCGCGCCCTTCCCCTTTTCTTATTGTCTCGGCCGTCACCCCTTTACCAGCCTCTGCCTTGCCTCTTCTGCCATAATTACAAACGAAGCCAATTAAAGCGGATGAGCCTAAATGCCCTGGCCTCGACGTTTGACTGCATCCGCCAAGCCCGGGACAATGCCTCTGCCAACTATCGTGTCACTTCCGTCCTTGCTCCTCCTTTCGTAGTAATTTGCTCACTCACCCCCCCCCCCCGTGAACCTACGAATTTTCGCCCAATTCCTCGCGCAACTTTGTCTTTTCCAATTGCGTTTCTGTTTTCGCTTCCAGGTGCGGGATTTGGGAGAGATGGGGGATGATTTTCGTTGTCTGGAACGAGATGTATGTACGTATTTAGCGATCTGGTGGAGTTGGTACAATTAAACATGTATTTCTCATATTTCATTTATAATCCACGCAAATAATATAGTGGTTACACGATATCTTGAACCAAAAGATTGAAAACACTTCGCTAATATACAAGCAATCCCTTGATCACCATTGAAACTTCATCTCTCTTTGATGAAACGAACCTAAATGCATTGTCCTATTCGAAGGTTAGGAACTCGAGGAAAATTCAACGGCCGCGTCGAAGACCCTCTCTAGCTGGCAGGGTCACGTATCCACTACGTTTTCGCTTTGCATTCATAGTCCGGTGCTAGCCAACAGCGACCCGCCTACTTCTGCAGCCATTCGAGCAACAAGTTTCGAAACGGTTCGTATTAGCTGGTCAATGAGGGCCTCTGTGCCGACGGAGCTCCCTTCGTGTGTCACGAGCTTCTATGAACGAAGAGCTTTGTGCGAAGCTATTCTCTGCTAAGAGTGAACTGCTCGTTCCAGGCCGACTTCTCGCCTATGTGTTTGACATGGCGGGTAAGCCCTTCTGTAATTTTCTGTTCCGATACTTATGAAAAGTATACATATTACATGTTATGAAATACTATAAAATTTGTGGTCAGAGAATGAAAAGACGCTCAGTGAGCGAAGACCCTTTTATTTTCGATGATCATTCCCTAACGACACACGTAATTATACCCTTGCGCGTGTAAATTAAACTCAAACGTTTCGACAATTTTAGTTAAATATTCTCAAATTCAACCGTAACTGCAAATCTAGAGCCTCGATTACGGGGGTAAAGTTTTCCATGTGAATTCTCGAGACGGTATTAAAGCGCAGATGACGGAACGACCTTGCACATTGAAACCACGTTTTTCGGTGACGCTACGCGGTTTCGTGTGTGGGCACACCTTTGGTCGCTTCCTGGCATAAAGACACGCACGTTGAATCCGGCAACAGGATGCGTGGGAAAAGTCGTGCATGCGTGGCGGTGTAAATTTGCATGGAAGGAAGAGGTATTGTCGATCCTTGAAAGGTGGTCAGAGAGCTGCTGGATAATTCTTGGACGGCGGAATTTGCGGTTTGAGCCGTTCCACGATTTTTTGAATACCACCACGCAATAATACTGAATACGTGTCGTTAGTTTTTTCAGGTAGAAGAAACTTAATTGCGTTTTGACTCTTCGCGGTTCGAAAATTTCTCGTTTGCACCGCAATTTCGGGTCTCTAAATAATTGTGAGATAATAAAAAACATTTATGGTTTCGATGGACCGAACCGATATAAAACGCAAGATAATTCAGAAATTTGAAAATTATATACAAGTTTTCATATGAATTATGTAACATAATTTTACATTAGACTGTTACCCAAATCGATGCAAAAGCTTTTAAAGTAAAATAACGCACCATTTAAAGTCACATCGTAATTAATTCCAAACAAATCTCGACCAAATCTTAATTAAATGTGAAGCAATCTGCGAATTATATCATACTAAAATTAGAAAACGTTTCACATACATAACTTAACAAATGACGTACACGTAATCGAAGCATTTCGCGAAAATAATTGCGATGAACAAATCTCTGTATGGTACGATTAATAGGTATGCAAGAGAAAGTAAAGCAAAATGTAGCCTGACCATCAAGATCGCTTTCGATTTAATTTTCACGCGAAACTTTGCTATAATCGGCTGAAACATCAGACTTCCTAATGCCTGTTTCTGTTCACGCGATATTACTACAGACTATGACGAACAAACACGGTGAAGAAGTAATATTCTAATAATCTAACGCGTGGTAATTATGTCTGAAATATTACTTCTTCGTTTACATTCCATTATTCTAGACGATGGAACGAAAAAATTGCGGACGAACGAATGTTCCGAATACGAAATCTCCGGATCGATGTCATTTTATTTGGTCGAGTGCCAAGATGTGCTGGAAAGCAGGAGAGCTTACCTCGAAGAACCTCCATTTGAATTGGCAAGGGTAGAAATGGGAAATGAGGTGATCTTTAAGTAATCAACTATTAAAGAGAGGATGTCGGTTGGGTAATGTTATTGATTTTTAATAACTAGAATGCGGCTTTTTATGCATTTATGCGAAATTAGGAAATGAAGAAATATACAGGACGATAATGTGTAACACGCAAAAGTACAAAACGCTGTACACAAACTGTCTCCGTGGCAAGTCTCTCTAACTGTAACTGGTACAAAATGCAACATTACGTAATGCAGAAAAAGAACACGAGCATCGAGAAACACGTGTCTCTCCAAAGACCAGAAACAAATTTCTCAGCAGTTGCATCTCCCATTTCTCTCACAAGCAAACCACGTTAAATAATCGACATACGAAACTCGATCGTCGATGCTTGACAAAAGAGAGCCTAAAAATCTGCATTGCCCGGTGTCGATGAACCAGAATCGACGCGACATTCGAGGAATATCGTTCAGGTGAAGCAGGGCCAAAATTAATTCGAGGCATTGGAACGGAAAGAAAAGTGTATCAAGGGGCGGAAGTGCATCGTTCTTCTGCGATGGTTCCCCAGAACGAGGGTCGACAGCTGGGAGAATCGTCTCCCTACTCCTCTTTCTCGTAAACCACGTGAAACGAGCACGTGGAAAAGAGACGAGACTCCTTCCATCTCCCAAACCCTCTCGCTCTCTCTCTCTCTCTTTTTCCTATTTCTCTCTGTCCTTCGTCCGACGCACCTCTTCTTCGTACTTTCAGATTCCCCCCTCCTATTAGTTTTTTTTTCATCTCTTACTCCCTTAATCCATCGTTCGTCCTCGTCTAACGCGTTAGCCTCCCCTCTTCCGTGTTTCATTGTCCCTTTCCCTTTCTTTGTTCAACCAGTGGACGTTGTACGAACATCGTGCAACGTGGTCAACAGGTAGAAGAGACAGACAGGTGGCCGGGCGATATATTCATGATGTCGACGACGATCCTGAAAGCTGGCCAGTGGCCGCGATCGTTCGCTACGTACGCCCGTGTCGCGACTCGTGTCGTTCCAAAGTGTTTTAGATCGCGAGTTCCGAAGTTTGGTTGGTGACGTTGGATACGGATTGGTTTTGTGACGATAGTGAATCTTTCGATAAAATTGTGTATATTTGATGTTTTTATAATTGCGAGTTTTGAATTTTAATTGGTGAGGATGGTGAACCCTTGAGTAGGAAATTCGATGCAATTAGACGTGTGTCTTTTGAAATCGATTGAAGATTATGAGAGTATTACGTTAATGAGTGTTTCGAATTTTGTTCGATGACACTGGCGATGGGTTGATCTTGTGACGATAGCAAGCTTTTATATGTTACCTTTTATAACCAGCTTTTATAACGTAGTGGTACTTGGACGTATTTACGTAGAGATTACTTGAGGTTACAAGTTTGATTAGTAATTAGGTGACGCGCACGGTAATCGGTATCGTGACGTATGTAATTAAATTCGATCGATGAGGTCGACTCAGGCAATTGCTAGTGCTGTAATGAAATTAGACCTGTTGACACTTGATGTGACAACCTGAACATCAGGAAAAACCTTGAACAGCCTACACAGTAATCTGTTGCCTGTACGGAGATTTTGAAATTTGAAACACTTACCGATCGGCGATGATGAAAGATTAAACATCAACGGTGAGAATTTTTCTTGCATCCTTGCTGACTGTGAAAGTGGAACGAAGTGCGTTTCGAGTGTCTTTTGTTATCAGAAGAGCCCGACCAGGTGGAGTTGCTTTGTGTGCCGGCTAGTACAGACGATGTAAGTGTTGATCGATATTTGTGTCAAGTATTTTGCATTCTGAATGAACGTATGAAAGAAATCCTAGTCTCGTATGAAGGCTAGCTTCGTTCGTTAGCTCGATCGTGCTCCATGTCATTTAGTATTCCATGCGTGCGTGGATGCGTCATGTTGGTACTTCCACATGCCCGGAATCGTTCGACGTTGACATAAGGAATTCTTAATTCTTTTCTTGCTGACGACGATTGGACGAAAACTACGTATGTCAACTTTGTACCAAGACTTCGTAGTACGAGTTTCAAATATTACTTTAGAATACCAAGCGATTTAAAATATCGTATTGTTTAACATGCTGTATGTTGTAAGATTAACTCGTATTCGAAAGTATACTTTGTGCAATCTAAATAGGCAATACGTTGAATTATTTTGCTCCCTTTTATGACTTTCATCTGATGACGAGAATGTTGTAATTATGACAGGAATTATAGAGAAAATGAGAGGATAATTAAAATTTAATTTAATGATCTACTTTTATTCGATGATGATGTGATTCGCATCCCCTTTTCAATCGAGATATCGACGGAGCTTTCAACTGATTCGAAGAATGAAAATAATAGAAATCAGATGAATATTGCGAATACGTATTGACTTTCGTGATGAATGCGTGAAAATTCTAGGCATTCGTTTATTAACGCACATGATTATTACTTCACACGAACATTCCTCCATGAATGTCTCGTATTAAGTGACTTGAACTGCATATTAAAGCAAATGCAAAATTCGTGCTTTCCATTAACGGTGTCGTAGAGAAACATACTGAATTATGCTTGCATCGGTACAAAAATACTCTTTAATATAAACGTCATTTCTTCGTCATTTCTTCATAAATTCACAATTCTCAAACAATGAAAAATATACAATGGATACATATTACTTTTTAGCACACAGTTTCAATTTTTCAACAGATTTCGCTTCTATTCGCGTATCCAATCCATTAGCACCTCCGATTCCATTAACACAGTTAAAATTTCTAAGCAAAACTTTACGACCATATGGATTTGCATAAATATCCGCTGTTTCGTTATCGCAAATCGACTGTGTTCTGTTTCATTAATTCATTTGAAACAAAATTTACCTCGTAGATCCGCTAGTGCACAGTAGATGTAGTCGAGAACAATGAATCGATAATGAATTCTACAACGCATTAGAACGATACGATGGGAAATATTTGTTCGATAATATTTGAAACTGCGATACTGCGGTGGCTGTTCAAACACGCGCAAACACGCAGCTAGAATTATCGCTCTCGAGTCTTCATGTTTGTTAAATCGAGAGTAATCCCGCGTATCAGCGAATTTAATGATATTAAGGGATTAGCATAAGAAGATTCTCTGATGGACTTCGTTAAACCGATGAAAAGTACGAGAATTCGATGAAATAGAGATTCAATCGTTTACCTCGCTAATGTGCATTGAAGACGAGGCAAATGGAATCGGAGGAATACATATCCTCCAGAAAATAATTTTGTATAATTCCGTATTTGTAAAGACAAAACACTAAATGGAATTTAAGATCTGTCGATAATATCAGTTTACTTGTACTTATTTATTCTTGCTAGAAGAATATAATCGCATCGGAAACGTTAAATTTATATTCTAATACGAATATAATTTATTTGATTCTTTGAATATTTTTCCATTTAGCTGTTTTCTTCATTTTGTTCATTAAATAGATTCCATTTTTTTCGAAAAGGAAATGTCCACTGATTTTTTAAACTCTACACGAAACAAACGTATCGGGAGGCAAGGCAACTGTCGACGTTTCATCCGAGGAAGTATTTCCACGAGAAGACGGTATGAAATTAGCGTTTCACATCCAACAATTGAAATTAATGGCTGACTATGCTCGAGCAATAAGTTTCCTCGAATACAGACAGTCATTCTCCCGGCATGGGAACAATGGTAATTCGTGTCATTGTGTTCTAAGTATTTATCAAATCGCCGTGGCTCACTTGAACCGCGGAAAAAAAGACGCAACGAGAAGAATTCTCTTGTTCTTCGTGCTGAAAAAAATTCTTAAAGCCGCAGACTGTGTTTGTTTCTCGTTCCCCTTCGGTTAGGAGCGTTTTTCTCCGTGTCTCGTTAACGCTGAGATACAGTGACTCATGAAAGTACTTGAACATGTACCATAAGAAAGTTTTATGAATACATTACGTGCGTTATGCGAAACTTTTTAGAGCTTCGTTAGTGCTGTAATGAGCAGGCTGCGGATGTTTATCTTACTACATTTGTATATCGAGGCTTATTGATATAATAAATAACTGACTGTTTAAATATTTCTATGATTTCTACCAAGTGTACTTTTACAATCAATACGTACATTTTTTAATTTATTTTAAACTTTACCAATATAAGCATGATACGCTTACCTCATTATGGCGCTGATGACATTTCGCAACGTTTTACATAGCACACATAATATATAGTGAATGTAGAGCAGCGTACAACGATGGAATACGTTTTCGTCGATGTATCCAGGGAGAAATTGCCTGCGGACGGGCTAAAAGCGAATTAAAAAAAAACTCTTCGGATGTCGCTTAACCTTTCGCGTTTGCATTTAAACAGAGACCAACCGGCGAAGCTAACCTTGGCTTCGTCGTTCTTTCGACATCGTCGATCGAACGATTCCTTTGTCCCCGTTGATGTCGAGTCCTCGGTTCTTCGTTCAGAATTGTCGTCGCAAGATTTTTCTTGTTTCATACTTTCCTCGTTGATATTGTATAATGTATATAATGCAACAAATCAGTATCATTTTTATCAGACGTGTTTTATAATACTGAAAGCTACGCTACGATGCAAAATCGTAATTTCGATATTTTTGTAATCAATTATAAATTTTCCTCTCTGCACGGACAAGAGCGGCATCAGTTATACAAGATCGATTTTTCTCATTTTCTTCGTGATATCGGTGACCAAAAGCGTCGACCGTACCTCCAGAAAATTACATCTCACACAACTGCCCGAAATATAGATACATATATGTACATATAACCGGTACATATAAGTAGTGCAAGGCGCACAAAAGGGAGCGACGAAGGAAACGTGTCGAGCTTGCTCGTTCAAATCACGTATCTTGCTTTCTATTTATCTATCGTCGGGCCCACCGACAGGGATTCGTTTATCGCCGCATCCGCAAATTTATACTAGCTTCAAGGACACTCACCCTACCTATTTCTACGTCAGTGTTACGAATCGTAGAATATTCTCGATTGGATCGTGCCTTATTCGAAAGTTTCGTATCAGGAAGTTGGGTGGAAATTTTTCTTTGATATGAAATTTCATGTATTCATGATTCGATGCGTCTCTACAGGGTAGTTGGTAACTGGTGGTACAAGCGGAAAGGGGGTGATTCTACGCGAAAAAAGAAATCGAAAATATAGAATAAAAATTATAGAATAAAAAATAAAAAAAATAAAATATAGAAAAAAGATATAGAATAAAAAAGTCAGATAGTAAGTTAATAGGTAGGAAAACACTTCGGTCACATTAGAAGTGTTTATCAACATAATTTCAATCGAAACAATGATCTACAGTGAGATCCGCTATAACGAGACGTGATAAAGTGCACGCGTACCGAGCGAAAATTCAAAGTCGATTTTCTCGAAAACAAAGCCTCAAACGAAAAATTTTTATTCTTTATTTTCGACTTCTTTTTTCGCGTAGAATCACCCCCTTTTCGCTTGAACCACCAGTTACCAACCACCTTGTATATTGGAAGTGATGTTGTCGTCGAAATTTAGCTCATTCTTACAGGAATTTTAAATATAAATATAACTCGAAAAATGATGATAGAAATTCTTCCTCGTTAACATTCGATAATTAATCATTTCCATTGAGTATTTACTATAGTATAAAACGATAAATTTCATCGATCATTTATAATTAGTCTATTGAACATACAACTGACAGAACATTTAAAACAAAAGACATTTAAGACAAAAGCCTGGCTCTTTAATTATTTCAAACACTGCAATTCGTTCTATTCTTTCAGATAAAACCCAATATCAAGAGACATCAAGACCATTCGTTAACACCACTTACTCCGACAACAATCATCCTACAACAATGGAGGCCGATTCAGAGCCACCGAGACATCCCTTCAGAATCAAACAATCCAGTCCATAACTCGGTTAATCAATCACAAGATACTGTCTTAATCTCATTATCTAGTAGAGTCAACCTCCCATACAATAGAGGAATGATCCGCAATCAAAATGGTGATAGCGAGCGGATCCCCAGGCGGTACTGCGTCAAACAAGCTTAGGAGATCCCGCAGATTGTCCTCGACTAGGGGACTGAAGGTTCGACCAAACGCAAACACAGCCAACCAACCGATTCCCCAGCAAGATCTGAATCAGAAGCTCGGTCTGTGCCCGATAGTTAGTCGAAACGTGGTCGATACAAAAGGCAAGGCGTCGATCAATTGGGAATTGAACGAGAGAATCAGCCTGAGCAGTGGATCCAGCCCAGGGCTGGAGGTTCGGCCGGACGCGAAGAAAGGAATAGAATTGAGTGGAAATCGGAAGAAGCCGGAGATTGACGGCAGACAGGTGATGGTCGATAAGCAAGAACGCCGAGAGAATGGGAAAATCGGCAAGACGAGTCTACAGTTGATGAACGTATCGGGATTTCAGCCGGAGACGGAGAAGAGACGGAAGGACTCGTGGTCGATCGATGTGGACGTGATCGAGCGTCCAGAGGAGGAGGAAGAGGAGGAAGAGAACGTGATCAAAAGCGATTCGAAGTATGAAATAGGAATCCCCAGCGAGGGGACTGCTGGGTCCAGAAAATCGACGAAGCAGAGGCGACAACTGTCTGCTGGGACCAAGTCGCAGAAATGCGGAAAAAACGACGATGACGAGAACGCAAATGGGAAGTGGGGCAGGAAAAAGGTTGACAAAACTAACGACTCGATCTCCAAGAGGCTAGAACTGATTCACGAGCTGAACCAGAAGATCCTGGCGAACTACGAGCGGTTTCAGCAGAAGTCCAGGTTCAAGAATCATTCGAAAGAGGCGAAGGATACTCTGTCGAAAAGTATCTCGAAAGAGCAGAGTGGCAGAAGTCGATCGTCCTTGAAAGAAGAAAAGGAGCCGCGAAAAGAGGAGTACGTATACGCGGAAGCCAGGCGAAAGGGAAGAACAAAAACGGAATGCGTTGTTCAGAGATCGTGTCAAGATCTGTTGACGCAGCGCAAGCTGGACATCAACAAGTTCACCTTCTCCAAGGATCACTGCGAGAAATTGACTGTCTCGAAGGATCATAGACTCGACGCGTTGGACAAGAAACGATCGATGAAAACGCTGTCGAAATCGAGAATCCTTCGCGATAATGAGAACTTCATCATGGCTCCGAAACCGGGTTTCTGTGAGATCAACGACGACAAGGATAGGCGAACGACTACGAGGACCGAATACGGTAGTAGATCAAGGCGAAACGAGGAAAGGAAGAGTGTTTTTTACTCGATCGAGAACGGCGATGGTCAGGAAGACTCGAGAAAGCACGTAGACGGCACGATCAACGATGACACCGATTGTCTAGGGAACTCCAGATTGTATCCAGAAACCTACAGCGATCGGTCTAACGAAACGAGAATCGAGTTGGCAAACGGGGACGATCGAGGTGGGACGAGCACGTCGAAAGAGGCGATAGATCGAGACGAAACGGAGAGCGAGCGTGCGGCTGGAATCGATCAGACTGATGATAGGTCTCAAGAGGAGAAACGTAGCCAGGCTATCGATCAGACTGCTCACAAGATTCTGGAAAATCTTGACGAGACTATCGATGAATTTGATCGTGAAAAAATAGAAGGAGGAATAACTACGGTCGAAGACACGAAGAACGAAAAGAAGAAAAAGGGGGACAGCTTCGATGACTTTATGCAAAACAGTAGCGGCTCGTTGTCAGAGTTGACCAACCCGAAAGTGGCCGGACTCCAAGAGACCTTTAATTCCTCTTGGGACTCCGGTGTCGGTGTAGATGTCACCGGCGGAAGTGGTTGGGTCAGGATACACACCGGCATCGAGAGCAGCCTCGTCTATCTCACTCTGGATACCACCGCTAGAGACGTCTGCAGGGACATGCTGTTAGGCGACGACTTGTCTCTGTTTATACAGGTAAGCGGCCCCGAACTTCCGCGGCTAATTATTCATTTGATTTACGACGCAAAGGTTGCGCGACCGCTCGGGTTAACGAGAGGAGCAGACATGCTAATGAGGAACTGGTACGACGACGAAGTCGTCGACGTCTTTGCAACGTTGTCGGATGATGTTTACTTGAAATTGAAATGTTTTTTCTTTTTCTTTTTTTTTCCTTTTTTGTTGAATTTAAGAGTCGAGCCAAGTTAGAAAAAGATGAGCATGGTTTGGTTCGTCTGAGGTAAAGAAGTTGGTGAGTTGTTAAGAGGAGTTCATTTCTCGGTTATTTGGATGTTTTTTTAACGAAGTTCGAGCGTTTTTGAAAGTGAGTCACGCATATTTCACACTAGGAGTATTTTCGAAGCATCTTACCTCGAAACAAATTTAAACGCTAAAGAATTATCGCAACGTCTTGAATTGCAGACTAACTAACACTTGCATGTAGCCGAAATTCCATAAAAATTTCAATCACACGCGTAAACAATAATAGCCAATGGTACCGCGTTGCGCTCGTAAAAAAAAATATAAGAAGAGAATATGACAGGCCGTCAAGTGAGAATGTTTAAAGCTCGAGCTAGAGGAAACGTGATAAAAAAGCGCGATTTAAGGAGGGGAAGCGAAGGCGTGGTTGGCAAGAAGAAAAATGAAAGGAATTGAAAAAAGGAACGATATCTACAGCTAAGAACCAGGAGAAGGAAACGTGAAAAAGGAGAAAAATGCGGGGGAAAAAATGCGAAGGGGTTTCAACGGAATATCACCGCGGGCTTTATCGCGTGCTCGAGCATTAACGACGTCTGCGACAGCGGGCGGACCGGAAATCCTGGCACACCGCAAGATCTCTCTGAAGGGATCCGAGCGAAGCGATTTCGTTTCGTCGTCCTTAGAAAGGGTAAAGAGTTATCGTTTCCTTTTGATGAAAGAAAGATAAGCGTAGCTTATGTGTGTATGTATGATGTGCAGCGTTACTACACGTTCTTAGTCGTAGGATGGAATCGAGGGATGAAAGTAATTTTGATAGTTGAGAACTATGAATGAGGAGGAACTTTTGAACGCCTGAATTTTGACAGATGAACAAGACACAGAATTAACAAGATTTCTTGGAAGCTTTCAATAGCGTTTTGTTGACGCGTTCTGTAAACTGTCCTTTCGGAAGTTTTAGTGGTTTGAATAATTTTATTATTTTAATATAGCTCGGTCACAGCTACTTCAGATCAGGTTCGAAATTTAGCGGCTCAAGCTTTCGAGTAATTAAAATAATTGAGATCTTTGTGTCATTTTAATACTGTTTGTATAAAACAAAGCTGTGCTGTATAAAATTTCTTCTACTTTCATTGTTTAAACAAAATTTGATAAATTAACAGTATTTACAGTAATTAATCGATATCTATTCTTGCAAAATGCAGATTTTCCATTTGGGGGCATAATGCTTGAAATAGGGGTAATATTTGTAAACCAATGTTGATTCGAGTTGCTTTTATTAACCTCTTTTTTATACATTTACCGAGTAATATGTATATTGGAAACGTGATCGTTCCGAATCTTCGATATCCAATAATATCGTCTGCCTGCATTTTAGGTCACGTTAAACCAGATATCGAGTAAACTTAAAGAGCCAGTGAGACGTTCAGAAAGGCATCTCATTGTAAGAACTGTAATGGCAAACCCACTGAAACCTACTTACATTACATCTTAACCCGAAATCGATATCTTTCGGTCGCCATCTCTTTCAATCTTTTTCGATTATTAAAAATATCTCTCTCTTGAAATAAAAGCTGAAAAAATCGATAAAATACTCTTCTGCGCTTCCGTTCGAGGCAATTTTTGCTTTCAATCCTTCTGAAGAACATCGTGCACCGTTCCGCGTAATAAAACAGGCCACCTCTTTGAAACACAGAAACAAAGGTGACGTTGGATCAGAACGTAGCTAAAAAGCGGGTGTACCGGGACTAAGGGGCTCGCTTTCGACTTAGCTTGCTATTCTCATCCGGGCAAACCGATTTCGCGTGTACGTTTCACCCGAACTTTCCTTCCGACCCTTCACCCGACGCTGTATAATGAGTAGGACGCAAGCTGGCTCCTCAAAGATAACGAGGTACGCGCCGATAATCAAAGGAGGTTCAGACTTAAATAGCAGGCGTGCCTCTTAAAAGAAACCCCCCAAATGGATACTGTCGGCTACTTGAAGTCAAACTCGCTGCCTACGTCTGTACAGACGGCCACAATAACGATGAATTTTCGTGTTTTCGTTTCATCTGTTCTTCTTCTATCGTTCCTCTCAAGTCTCTTACGTCATATTGAAAAAATCAAGACAGTCTCTGATTCTCTCAGCTCTTCTTGTGTATGATTTTCATATTTGAAGACCAGGAGGGAAAGGAACGACGAATATGAAAATATCTTTATTGAGAAAATTAAATATCAATATTCTAGTCGGTTAGTAGGTTGGAAGAGGCTTAAACTCGAACGAGTCTTGAAGCTGTCTACATATATCATGTCTAATCGATGACGTATGATCAAACTTCGGTATCTCGATAACGTCTTTAGCTTCCACGAGAAATTCATTAGAGTAGGGAACGGTATGTGAACGACTCTGCCGGGCAGCTGTTGCGTTTGAGAGCACCGTTGAAACAGGTGTCCCCGATCTGAGAAACTATGGCAAGGAAGTCAGGCAGTTCGTAACACGTGAGTGACCGGTTCATGCTTCGAACAGGTGTTTAATTACATAAGGGGCGAACAAGTTCACACGGGTTTACGTATCCGTCTCACTCGAATTCCAGCAATTTGCCGCAACTAGGAGGGCTTTCGAGAATTCATCTAGTTCGGAAGCGTAAAGAATAGCAAAGATAAGAAAATAATGCCAAGTATATATTTGATTTATAGAAAGGTCTTTTTTTTCTGTTACACAATATGTACAATTCACGAAGCACGTGTTCCAGGAAACGAGTCGTAATATAGAGGCAAATTCCTTCGTTAAATGTAATATCTTCGCACATGCACTTTTTTATATAATTTGTACGAATTAAATCAAAAACAATCAAATCATTCCCACTTATTCCAACAATTATTCCACTTTGATGAAACAATTAGCGTAAAATTAGTCGCGCGCGACTAATATATGAATTTAATCATTCGAAGCGTGAACGCGTATCCATCGAACGAATATTTCGCGCCGGTTTCTCCAACTATCACAATATTTCCATCGGAAACGCTTTCTCGTTTAAATTGTTGCTCGTCGACGTTATGGACGAGCGTGTAATCAATAGAAACACGCGATTAAGCTTGAATCGCGATTCATTGCGACGGATTTGGCTTCGTTCGCATGAAATCACGTTCTATCTCTCGTCAAATATATACCACTAAGCCTGATCCGTTCCACTCGCTGAAAAACGCGTTACTTTATAATTCATTTAATTTTAGCTCGAATTTAACCAGAAAATAAAACAATAACTTACAATTTTCGATACTTGCTCGAAGAAAGTCGTGATTAAATGAACTAGAAATGTATTTAGAATATTTTCAACATTTAGTACTTGGGCGAAAAATTGTCACTTTGCAGAGATAAACTAATAAACAATGAATATTTCTGAAATACCTCAGTTTTCATCTGGAAGCTGGATTTTGTTCAGTGTGAAAAATGATTGATATCTTGTTTCTGAACGCAGATTCACGTGGCAGCCGTCGAATATATTTTAACTGAAATTGATTACGGGATTGTTTGAGATTATTTTTTACGATTGATCGCTGATAAATTAGTCGCGATAGCGAAAATACGCGTGTAAAAGCTATAAACCTATACGTACCAGAGTTTCTAATCTGTGCAGTCGTGTATACGTGTGCTCTTGTGCGCTGACGGTCTTAATTACTATAATTACGGACATATTAATGTTAGCTAAGTTTCCTGATGGATAAAATTGTGTACACGTTAATATATGCTAATTACTGATCGCTGCGATCAGAAACGTAATATTACGCGCCAGCTCCTTTGAAAGCTTCCATAAACAAGCAAACATTGTGTGATATCGCAAATTTATCAGCGTCTCATTTATTGTTAAATAAATTTCAGAATATATTATTAGGAAATAATACACGTTTATTTCGTTTATCAGACAGGATTTCTCAAAATTTCTAAAGAGATTTTAATGAGATAAATGATGAAATATACGGAATTATAATTCCTATGGAAACCATATGAATACGTACGTTCGAAATTAACGTAAGATTTAGGTATCAAAAACCTGTAATTCATAGAATGTCAGGCCTTGAAGGCGAATCTTGTCAAAGCTTGACACGCCAAGCTCATCCATCAGTATGTAGAAACAACGTGCACAATCGGGAACATCTACGCTATGGCAGATACGAGTTACATCTTTGATTGTGACTTTGATACGAACAGTCATTATACGTTCTACCCTTGAAAAGCTTATCAATTGAAGGATCATAATAGAACAGAACAGATTTATGTAAAATATTACGTTCAATTAAAGAGTAAATATCATTTCTACATTATTTTGCATTAAATTCTCAATACATTAATAACAAGAGATCAACTCTTCCCAAATTTTCTTTCTAAATTCTGAATTTTACGTTCTTTATCGAGGACAGCGAAAACTACAGAGGGAACAAAATTTCTAAAAAAAAAAACTGTTCTTTTATGCAATATTGCATGTTACATAACGCAGATTTCGACCGAAAATATTATCTAGAACGAGGAACACTTTGAAACAATATCGTAACAGCCGTTTGTAATTGCGCGGAGAGTAAAAATTATATTTCGACGGTCGTTAGCATTTAAAATATCGAGTTGAAAGCTCGTTCCGGTAGCGAGTTTCGGGCGTATATCGCAATTAAAATATCGCTGAAAGTGTTCGTACACCGCGTGCATTCAGTATTGAACCGATTCTGCGTTATTTTCTGTGACGATATAATTCGTAACACTGTGGTGTCGGTTCGAACAAATGGGACGAAATTTCGCACGCAAAACGTCATAAGCTAATACAGGGCAATTCGTTTTTCCGGCTTAAAATGGCAGCACACATTGTGCAAATAAAGGAAATAAAGTCAACCTGTAAAAAACCACAGGTACAAAGCAATAAACGATTATCGAATGTATTAATGGTGAAATGTTTCTATAGTATATTTCAAAAACAACAAGATGCACGAATCATACGAATTCTATGAAATAATCATCTAAAATATTTAAATTATAATATTATATTATTATAATATTATAAATCTTAAATATTAATCTTGAGAATCAATGTGAAATCCAGCCAGAAGTCTAATAACTTATATCAAACTTCAAAACTATGCTCTCTATCTTCTGCCATTCACCTTAATTCCGACGTAATCAGCTGTCCGATGAGAACATTCCTCGCTAATTTAGACGATTGGACGGTAGAGAAGACCTTTCATCCGTCTTCGTGTCAAGAACGAATCGACGCTTCGATGGAAACAAGAAGCAAGAAGGACGCTTTTCAACGCTTAATCCGGATAACAAATGGCCTTAAAAATATCCGAGCCCCGTCGTCGGCTCTTCAGCGTCAGGAAAATTCCAGACGAATGCTCGATTCAGATTCTGCCGCGGGATTGAAAGCGGTTCATTTAGGTATCCGCCACGGGATAGACCGATGGTTAAATGGGAAACCATGCCGTCCGTTTCATTCCACCATTTTCGCTGATGAAATCCCGATAATTATTAAATCTTCTCGCGGTCGTGTTTTGTGCCGGAGATAAAAAGAACCCGGCGAATCTCCGCTAAGAAACGGCGATGATGCGACTAAATGCGGATAAATGTGGCGTACTTCAGTGTTGCTCGATATTGCTGGTTCTTGTTCGTCGAAATCTTATTATATATAATTTTATTATATTACAAAGTAAATTAAATTCAAAAATAGCGGTCGAGTGTTCATAGAGCAGATGAATCGGTTCTTTCGATCGTTTAGTTGTAGAATTAAGCATGTTGTTGCGCAGAATGAAACGATGGAAAGAAACTTTTCGCTTGCATCGACTTAATTAAGATATATGTATTAGAGTTATAATTTATTGTTTGCAAGCTAATTCTTCGTACGAGAAATAAAAAAGGATCCTGCTTGAAAAATGTCTGACAGAATCCTAAAGTGCAGCGAATCCAAATGCAAAAGTGATACAGCACCTACGGCAAAACTCAGCTGAATTCGGGTTAACGAGCAGCTCGATTATCGATAATCCGAAGGGATCCTCGAATATTTCCATCGACCAAAAAATTAACAGCGAACATCTTCCAATTAACCGTCCCCATATTTCGAAATCCATTTTTCGTTATCGGCAGCTTCATTACCGCGCATTATATCACGCCATGTTACGCTACTCGTTGCTCGCTCGATACTCTTTAATTAATCCAATAAAAATCAGCCTGATTGTCGCGAGTTTTCGCCAATGATGCTTTGAAAGAACTTCTTCGTTTCGTCGTAATTTTAACTTGGCAAAGACACATGAAAAAAGACACGAGTAGAAATCGGCTTCGTCGGAAGTTTTTGCGAGTCGTCTCGTCCCCAACATTCATCAGTCTCGATATTATTTCAACGTAAAACACGTAATAAATTTTCTACCACTTTTTCGCCGTTTCTTTTCGCGTTCCTCCACTAAGAGGATTAAAGGATCACGATTAGAGCATTTTCAGACGTTGCAATCCTTTTTAACTCTCCCCCTTCCTCTTTCTTTTTATTTATTTATTTTTTTTTTTTTTTTTTTTTTTATCGCAATACGCCTGCTAGAAACGGTACCACGAAATTTTCGCGAATTTGATCTGGACACAAACGAATCGACAATGAAAGTTCACAGCTGTGCTACAAAAGAGCGATTACACGATTTACCCGTACTCATGCCACCCTTTTCAAGACCAAACAAGTTCCACGCATATAGTATAGTATAGTATAGTAGTCGAGGATTTTTGAGGGAATTTGTGTACATTCGAGTTTAGAGATTAATGTCGAGTGGATCGTGATAGCAAAGAACAGAGATTTTATTTCATTTTGCAGATGAATGAGAACAAAAGTGAGAAAATAAAAGATGTAAATAAAACGTGCAATTTTGTTGGCGCGTTGTAGTTAAAGGTCGATGCTTCGCCAATACTTGCTAGCGTTTTCAGTTCGTTTTTCATGGACTTCGATAACATATTTTTGTTAAATCTGCGTCATTTAATGCTAGATATATGTATTATTAGCTTATATCAGCTGCGTTTTTTCGCCCGGAAAATATATTTCCCCAGGAGAAACTTATTTGCCAACAAATTGCAATCGAAAATCTACGCAAGAAATTTCGTTTCGTGCAACCGTATATCTTCCAAACTTTGTATTCTACAAAAGAAAGGAAAAAACTAAGTAAATAAATCGAAAATGGGAAGCAAAAAAAGAGGAAAAGGAGAAAAAAGTAGCAGTTTCAGCCCATAAAGTTCGGGAAAAAAAGAGCAGAGAGATTGGACGTACGATTTGCCGGGGAAGTGGATTTGAGTGTAAAGTCGAAAACGACGAATTCGCGCTGCGGCTCGGCCATGCCATAAATAAATATAAACTGCGGCCGTGTCCAGCTTAGAGCTTTCATAAAAATCGTAAAGTTGCCGGACACCTGGCCAAGCGTAAAGTGCTTTTTGACGAAGCGATCGTGGCTTTATCGCGGACCATTAAACGGAATATTCCTTCGTTCCTTTCTCTCTCCAGCTCTCGTTCCCTTTTCTTTCGTCGATGTTAGCCATATAAAAAGGGTTGAATAGACCGGGAAACAGGGTGTAGTTTCGTTGCTGTGCAGCAGCAATCGTTAAATAACGATTCGCCCGTAAAGAGTACTCGTTAAACGCGACAGCTCGTAAATTGTTGCTCGCGAACAAGGTAGCATCCAAGTTTTTATTTAGCTCCCTATAAAGGTAAGATATATCTTCGCCATTTTTTAATGGAAAAATTGTCGTTGGAGGAAGTTCAATGAAAAAATACGTTTTTTTTATTGTTACCTTAGGCAGGTTACAATGCAAAGAATAGAGGAAATTGAATATATTCAACTTTGATTTATAATAAACGAGCCAACAATTTTTTGTAACGAACTCTGTGCTCTCTGCAGAAAATAAAAAATTACGCGCGTGGAAGAGCATTTGCAGTTCTGCGATCATTTATTTAACTATACTGCAAATCTGAAACCATCCCGTTATAATTTATCTACATCCAACGAATTTTAAAAACACTGTTTCCATGTTCGTATTTTCAAAACGAACGAAATTATCGCGACAAATTGTCCATATATACACAAACGATGGATGCTCATAATGAGTTTTGTTAATTACATGCAAGTCTCTGGGGACATCAAGTAGCCTAGTTTCTCTCTTCTGGATCGATAACGTCATTTCTATCGAACAAAAATAAAGCTTTAATAGGTTGACGAGAATTTTCAACTCGAATTCGGCCCCGAAAATGTTAAATCTATAAACATATATTTTATAATGCATCGCAATTCTATACATAAACTTATATATACTTAGACAGTGAAACAATGCTTTTAACGGAAACGATGCCTTATTTTCCTCAAAGAGCTCCATCTGTCCATGAAGGTGGTAAAGAAAATTTCGCAAGCCATTTGTTTTCGTTCGCAAGGAAAGTCTCGGAGATATCAGGCGGTAGCTTGATCGCTTGCGGAGGACAATGCGTTTCCGAGCTGACAGAAAGATCGTCTGGTGGAATCGAATCGATTGATAAGCCATCGACTGATAGAATAGCGACTGCTTTCTAGAGAAGATCGCTTACGATGTTTCGCTAGCTTTGCAGATGAGATTCTTCGAAAGCGGAGGTTCTTGCGCGTGGAATCTTTTCAGAGAATCTTATTTCGAACTTACATGTAGTGATTTCATAGAAATGTCGCTAGTACGACGGTGCAAGTGACCACAGATTCAGAAAAATTTGCAGAAACTTGGAAACTTGTGTTTAATTGTTTTCTATCAACGTTGCCAATTTCAAACTGCAAAAACGGTTAATCTCGTTATTTTGCGAACAAACCGCGTACGTTACTGGATCTCTGTGTCACGAATTCTCAGTATCCGCTCGTCGATTATCATTTCTATAAACATTAACTTCGTAAACTTGCGAATAAGAGAAGCCACTGAAGAACTGCAGCTAGAACTTTGTCGCTACAAATTTACTTAATAGCGCCTTAATCGTACATCGTGCCGAAATTCTCATCAAGGACGATCATTTCCTTCGAACAAAACGAGGCCCATTTATAGAACCTGCGAAATATGGCCAGCTTTGCTGATTTCCTCTAAGTACAGAAGATCCACGGGAAGTTACATTGGATCGCGGAACTTGCGCCAAAGGAAATAATCTCGAACATATTGCAGCGGCCGACCCACTGTCTCTCTGCAGACGCCATTTATGTACATTGTACACTGTACACGCGTCTGTTCGTACTTCTCGGTGACGTTTACACGACATTGCCTGCGTTATTAACCGTTGTTTCATCATCGGGTTTGACGTTTAGTCGGCAACCCCGTTTTTGCGCTTCCGAGTAACTCGTGAATTTAATTTATTTGCATCGCGGTACGAAGGTTGAACGTTCCCGAAAATTGAAATGATTAATCTTTAGTAATTTTAACAGGCAGGAAATTTTCGTTGAACGAGTTCTTGCACGGATTGTAAAATTATCGCTACAGTGATGGGATATAATGGTACTAAAATTCGAGTTTATAAGACATATAGATTTATCGTTTAATTTAATTAATAACTTTTAAAATATAATTTACTTTTCTTTTAAATCACATAGAAAATGTATCGAATGTAAATGTAAAATATAGGTTCTAAAATAAATCCAACATGCAAGAAAAATCCAAGCTACGTACACCGTACGATCGCTTTGAAGAACGAAAAAGCAAAAAAATGTTATCCCTTAATTTTTTACTTCGCTTTGAAAACCTGCGCCGTCCAACGAAATTCACGCCAATAAATCTAGACCTAGCCATATTTCGCCAAAATGAATCCGGAATTCCGATACTGCGAACGTTTCCGTCGAAACAAAAACGAAACGACGTAATTGTACGTGGCGGGTAATTGCAGAGCAATCCACGAAACATACGTACTTTCGTGTTGGACACGTGTTAATGTTCGAAATCGTAATGGAAAAACGTGAATATTTTAATTACGCTGCACGAAACGACGATCGGTGTAACATTCGCAGTCGATTTTATTTTTTAATAATCCAACGAATAAACTTTCTCCAGATATTCGCATATTAATAAATAGAAATTATTACCTGCAACTGAATTATTTCTTCGTTCTCTTCTTCTTTGCGTTTATGAGTGACATGCGAGAGATGGAGATTACCGATGAGACGTTTAATCACGGATTTATTGTCATTTACGAAACCTGAAGATTTGCGTAATAAATAATTGTTTTAGTATTTTTATGGACGATAGAGAACAATGATGACGACTTGCATTCACTAATCTAGAACTGTGCGAGCTAGAAATAATGTCAAGTTAACATTCATCTTCGATACAGGTGTAACCTGCCTCCGTTTTATGCGATCCATAATTTCCATATTATAAGACAGGAGGTTAAATCTTACATTGATTTATCGCAACTTACGTCGCTTGTATTCTGACCACAAGATGAATTAATCTTCAAAATTGCCAGAACCGCTCGATATATCTTAACAAGCTTCGAACAACTTTCTCCACATTCCCAATTACCCGAGGCAATCAACCAAACGTATCTAAAAAATTAAAAGTTTCCAGGAATAAATACATCGATTTACATAGAAATCAAAAAGGAAGGCAAAAACCTGAAAGGAGGAACGTCTAGAAAAAAGACGATTAAACGTCGCTATGTGATGCAAAATGATCAAACTTGCGAGGAAGTTTGGCTGATTGCAGGTAAAAAAACAGTTTGGTCAAAGCTGGACTTTTTCCAAGGAGAAGCAGAAACTTCTCGATTGACGCGACGCTGAAAGCTCCTTTCGACGACCCGACGAAGCGGTTTCTTATGAGAAGCTAGTCTTACAGGCGGTTCTGGATCAAAAACTTTACAACTCGTCGCCTGGAAGCTCGAAGCATCAAACCAAATCCGCGAAAATGATGATTTTCAAGGGTGAAGATACTAAAACCTTAGCTTAACTACTTGCATTTTTCGGTAGAATTATAAGAATTTTTCTTTATTACGAGTCACTGCTTGCATTAATAGATTCGCCACCGCTGACGCGAATTCACGTTATTTCAAATTCTGTTTTCGGTTGCCTGATGCAAATTCGCGTTATTTTAGATTCCGTTTTTCGTTTCCGCTGACGCGAATTCGCGTCATTGCGTAAATTTTTTTCAGTTACCGCTAAGTTGTCATATTTAACGACTTTGAGCATATCGTTCATCTGAAAAAGGAATTGCCACGCAATGGGAATTGAGATAATTTTACAATATAATTCAGCCATACAATTAATTCCCCACGCAGTTGGTCGAAGAATGCAAGTTGATTATTAATTTATCGGTTTACTTCGCTACACAATATACTGTCTAATATCCAGTGTTTCGATACTTCAATGTGCTTTTTGTTGGAATCCCGCATTGTATACACATAGACAGTTACACACATAGTATAAGCGGGAAATCTGCAGCTTCTTCACTACGGATCCAGAAGTGTCGAGGGCGGAAGATAAGATAAGAGACAGATAACTTTCAGTTATCGTGGCTGAAATTGTAGGCAGCGACCAGCCGAGGCTCTCGCGTCAGAACCGTCAGCCGCGAATGTACTAACATCGCAAATGTTTTCATCAGTTCAGAACAGTCCCTACGAAGATTTCACGTTGGTATCCTTTTGGTATTTCGAATTGGGACCTTAAAATTCCGTGACCGCTTTATCGTTCCCTATTGGTCGATAACGCGTTTCGATCGTGAGCAGCGATCGCTGAACCATGGATTACAGGCAATTTCGATCCCGTTGCCCGGCCACAGGAAGTAGTAAAACGGAAATCGTAAACAGCAGCGCGCGACACGATGCTGAAGTTCGAATTGCGATTGTTCGAATGGTTTGGCGTTCGAATTGGATGTTTAATGGGTTTTCGATCGACGTGAGTGGATACTGGGCGCTTGAGAATTTGATAATGTCAAAGCGAATGTGACGGCACGTTGTTTATGTTATTGTGATGAAGAGTTTCGTTACTAGAATTTTATGACGAACGAGCCGAGTGAATTCGTTGGTGCACGGTCTCGCCATGCTTATTAGGAAAATTAATATTGAACAATTGATTAAATATGCAACTCAATACTTTAACGTAGCAATATAGATTTTCTGCTCGCATCGATAATTGTTGGAAATAGATTTAAAATTTAACTGGCTGTTATTTCATATTCTCGTTAAAAAAGGTTCTCGAGTGGAAAAAGGGCATTGAAATTTCAAACGAAACAAAATCGTTGAAATTTGAAAGATGTCGAAATAACGAGTAATAAAATAACACGTGTTCGTTACAATAGCATTTCGTTTCAGTTTTCAAACAAAAGCACACACCCTTTGTTATTAGCAACGAGTTAACAAACTAATCACAAACTACGCCGGGAATAAAAAAGTTCAGTCGTCCATCTGTTATGGAAGTTCGATGTAGCGCACAGTGGTTACCATTAATGTTTTCGAACTAATCGAACGCGTGGTGAAACCCGACCACGTCACGTTGAAATGTTTTTTAATTACCGAAGATGAAAGGAAAGCGCAGCTTCGATCTGGAAAATTCACGGCCGTGGAATATCGCGAGCTTTCGAATAACCTCGCAAGCCTCGTTGTCGAAATTAAGATGGAACGTAGCCAGCTAGCGCGTTCGGCTTAATTAAGTTAGGAAGATTTACGCGGAAACACGCGAAAAACTCGTCGTTCGTGACGAAACGCCGCGACGCTGCCAGGCTGAGAGGAAATGAAAAATACGAGCCGAAATTTCCCTTCTTCCTCTTTTTTTTAAACAGCTCCCATCTATCGTATTTATCTCTGGATAAAATTTTTTGCAAGGTTCGATGTTTGAACTACGAGGAAATAGAATTCATCAATTCTACCGTGTACACTGCGCTGTTAAAAAATATATGGATATTTTATAATTTTTTGATAGAACGTAATTTAGTTAAAAAAATTGTAAATAAGAAGATCGAAGACGATTTCGTTATTTACTTGAGCTATGATAAAACCTGATGATACGATCAAAATGTATTTTTTACATTTAATTATGGGACAATAATTATCGTTTAAAGAATTTATTATCTTTCACTTGTTTATTTTTCTATCCATAAGAAACGATTTACTTACTTACGATTTCTCCTTTCAACAAGGAATTATCCGTTTTTATGCTACAAATATCACTTCATCCTTTACGAACGAGATTACGTTTCTTTTTAGGTAAAGATCGTAATGTGCTAGATCGGAGATAGTATTTGCGGCACGAGCCGATAATAAGATCCATTAAGAGATTACGCTCGTTTTTCAGTACGGAGGCGAGTCTGGGAGGAGATTGGCTTCTCACGAGAAACCACTCGAAATACAGGACCAATTTCTTCAAAAGCTCGGCTACCAGGACGTATCCAGGCGGTCAAGACTCGGAGTCGATCCTGAATTACGACACCTCATCGCGTTCCACGTGGGTGAGTGTGATTTATTCTATTCTACGAGCTGATCTCCTGCTTCGACGTTGTTTGGTGTCCTCTTATCGTGGACCACACGCGTCTCCTTTCGATTTTCCTTGTTACGCTCAATGTTCTTTCGTGTCCACCAACGGTTCGTGGTGCTCTGACCAAGACGAAAGTCTTTAGAATAATATTAGGATCGAAATGAATGCTGAGATTCTAGGGATAGTTTAGTTAATTTGTTACCCGTATATTAATCATTCAATTTCTAATTAAAACACTAAATTAGTTAGTTTTTATATTCAAGTGGACAGAACATCGGTAAACCTTATTAAAAAGATCTTTTAAGATAACCATAACGTAAGCTTGAAAAATCTTTCGTTATTATCTTCAAAAAGAAAGAAGTTCGTTAAAAAATCTCGGTCGTTTCAACGTAAATCACGGGCGCAAGCTTTCATCTCTGTCAGTGCAACGTCAAACGATGTAGGTTCGTGTCAGACCTCATTTGCACCCTGCACATTCTCGACCACGACAGGGGAACACGGACTATGTAACGAAATTTTACGTGCAGCGACACCCTCGAAAATGCTATAGGCCCGTCCTTTTATTGAACACGACGCCTCTCACGGAACTTAGCGAACGTAGGTTATCGCGCTTCTGAAATTACTCGTGTAGTGACACTTGTTTTCGATCGATTCTTTCACATATTCTCGGCTTCCGAACTTTTGCTACGTCAAAGAGTTCAAAGAAATTTAGCAAGTTTTTGTGGTTACTATAAGTCCCAGTTAACGTTACAGTGACTGATCTGTAACGAGTACCTATGTAAATATCTTATACATAATACATTCTTGAACAATAAAGCAAGCAGTATGTAATATATTTATGCATTATGGACAAATTAAGATTCAAAAATTGGGAGAGCGTAGCAGGATCAATATCAATTTTGCTATGACCAGTCTACAATGAGGATTAAATGAATAAATTACAGTGAATTTGAACAGTCATTTAAGGTGTAAATGAGAAGCTGAAAGATAATGGAGTTGTTAATTAAAAATTTAATAACATTAAATCCGAAAGCTCTTTAACGAGAATGATGATATTTAACTGCGACGTCAGCGGGCAAAAACCGAGAGATTCTGGTGGACAATGTAATTAATTTAAATGAGTTTGACGAAGCTTGATGAAATTGCATAAAAATTCGTGATGAGATTAAATAAAAATACCCGTTATATCCTTATAATTATTTATAAAATGAGATTATGTGAAAACTAAAAAAGAACACGAGAAGTCGTTTTCGCCCGCTTCTTACAAGAAATGCAAAATTTTGATGCCTCCCTTTATTTACGAGTGATGCGAAACACACGCGAATGAAAAGGTAAATATCGAAATGACGTGTTTTTATAACGAGTCCTAATTAAGGAGCTCGGTATAATCATTTGCTAGACGCGTAATTGCGTACGTTAATCGCGCTAATTATACGCATACTGAAAAATTCTGGTGACTATACCTGCAATTCGGACGATACAGAACATTTTATCAGGCGATTAGCTTAATTAATTAATTTGATACATCGCGATTGATTCGTATGTTTTGTTTACTCTGGAAACGAAAATATCTTTTAGTGGCGTGAATCCGCAACAGTTATAGTTAAATTAAAATTTCTAAGCACAACTATAATTTCATTTTGTCTTCTTTTATCATCGATATATTGATTATCCAAATCCAATTTCTATTTTCCATCTTTTGTTCTGCTCGAGAAAGATGGAGAGCTACGTGTATTCCTGAACGTAGTGTCGATTCAGCTTCTATTTAGTATTAATTGCAACCTGACTCTATTCTAATTTAACTTTAATTTCGTCCCAATTTCGCTCCCAAGTTTTACTCTATCTCAATTTGACGAAAACAATTCTACATTCTAATATTCCGTTTTTGTACTTAACCTAGTAATTGGAGAAGATAAGGTAACTCATCGTGCAAATTTCAAATACTTCATCGTGTTATACTTGTTCGCCGCTATATATCACTTTCACAATTTTCGGCTAACGATTTAAGCGTATGGTCGTTAAAGGGCTGAAATACAAAAACACAACGTGAATTACATTCTACTCCTGCGGTCTCCAATTACTGGTCAATCGTCAATTTTCAATTGCCAGCTCTCAACCGTAGTTCCTTTCATCCGTTCAATCGTACTGTCATCGGTTTCCATCTCGCAATTTCGTGCTCAAAATTAAAATAATTACATCGTGAACACGTTTTCAACGTTTCGCTCCTCGTTCTCGCAATTAAAACGAAATACACACAGCGAACGACCGAACGGGCGTCGTCGAAACTTTCGGGACGATCGAGAGCCGATCAATCGACACAATCAATTTTATGAACTATCAAGTTGCGATAACTCATTACGTGGCCGTCCGTGAAACCATCGTCGAGCGTTAATCGGTCGATCAACTAACCGTACAGTTTAACGCGACCGAATTCCTCGCAGTGAATGGCTGCCGGAAATCGGATGTGCATTGTTCGCGACAACTTTATACCAGCGTCCCGGTGTGACACCGCGTGCTTCTGGCATCAATGTAGTACGCTGTTACACGTATAGAAGACTGACTCCCACTTCTTTCATTTTCTTTGTTTTTATATGCAAATTACGAAAGATGCTTCATCGAGGTCGCAAATTAACCAATAGTCATGAAGCCATGGCCGCAGCTCTGTTTTGA
The DNA here is from genome assembly GCA_014737475.1 of Bombus confusus. NCBI lineage: Eukaryota > Metazoa > Arthropoda > Insecta > Hymenoptera > Apidae > Bombus > Bombus confusus. The sequence continues at coordinate 1,037,284 of JACXIV010000075.1, read as the reverse complement.
GGTGGTTATGAGTGCAAAGATAACGTAGTCGATATAAATTATATATAAATAATAAATCTATATATAGGGTGGTTGGTAACTGGTGGTACAAGCGGAAAGAGGGTGATTCTACGCGAAAAAAGAAGTCGAAAATATAGAATAAAAATTATAGAATAAAAAATAAAAAAAATAGAATAAAAAAAAATAGAATAAAAAAGTCGGATAGTAAGTTAATAGGTAGGAAAACACTTTGGTCACATTAGAAGTGTTTATCAACATAACTTCAATCGAGACAATGATCTACAGTGAGATCCGTTATAACGAGACGCGATAAAGTGCACGCGTACCGAGCGAAAATTCAAAGTCGATTTTCTCGAAAACAAAGCCTCAAACGAAAAATTTTTATTCTATATTTTCGACTTCTTTTTTCGCGTAGAATCACCCCATTTCCGCTTGTACCACCAGTTACCAACCACCCTGTATAAATAAATAACGTTTATTGAAAATTAAAGTCGCTGAGGTTAAACTGTTCGCTTGTCTCTTCGCACGGATGCTTGGAAATATACTAATCGCTTATTCGAGTGCTCGTGTCGAAGGCGTCTCGGTCGACCGTTGTATTCGACCTTTGTCGGTTACGTTTGCTTAGTGTTTATTTTATTGTCTGTCCCCTTGTTTGTTTTTCCGTCGTGATGGGTAACAACAAGACGACGGTTACAAAGATGTTTATGTCGCCACTGTTTTATCGGTCTAGTTTACACGTGTACTAGTTTACACGTTTATATCCTGCTACCATACTTTCTAGTGTCACTTACACCTCCGTCTATAAATATTAGAACACTTATGAAACGTGAGAGAAATGTCTCTGAAGAACTGCTAGTGGACTATGAACAGGTTTTTCTCAATCACTGTGTTAACTAATTTTGCCATTTGTATCAGACGTTAGATTCTGTCCATTATGTTTATTAATACCTTATATTGCAAACAGCATGAACATCGCGAATCAGGGCATTAAAGAAATAAAGCAAGCCATAATGTCCTGCGATAGCGAAGATTAAAAGCTCATGCATAGCACAAAGGATGGAGTGAAAAACTCGCGAGCTTGTTCCGAAGTAAAAGCCTTCTTGCTTTCTGCATATTTTTTTTCGTAACATTTTATTCTGTTATCTTAATCAAAGAAAACGGATAATGTCAACAACTTTTAATATACCCATTACTATAGATAGGTTCTTTTAACCGAAGGAAGAAGGCAGGTATAAAGGGAGATTTTTCAAAAGTTAGCAACTGAGCAGAAAAATATTGCTGATATTGCTGAAGTTAATAAAAGGTGGAAAGTTATTATGGATACTGAAGAAAGATGACATAGATTAAAATGTCTGAAAAAACTTAATGTCTCTGCTCCTTTTAAAGCTGCTTTTATAAGAATATTATGGAGGATAAAGTTACATGATTGAGAGAGACAGGCAGTGTAACGGACAAGAAATTGGAGCACGATCATTATTTCTAAGGTTTACGATTTTCAGGTTATCAAATACAAAATTTAAAAATTATGTTAACACGAACGACTATATTTTTTATTATTCTGAGTGTTATACTTAACATTTTAACGATCGGAGATGTCTTAAAATGTCTATAAACTGAACGTTATTGACTGAGAACGCGTGACGTAATTAAAATTATCGTGCGATATTTTTAGAGCGTTGGATCGATAAAATATTCGTTATAAAATGTTTTATTGTACTCATCCTTCACATTTTATTTCGTTATGTTATCTTTACTTTTTACATTTTGTATTTTTGCCAACGAGATTTTCTGACTCGGGAATATATTTGGCTAAGAAATGGATCCATCAACTTGCCAACTAACAGTGATGCATATTAAAATTAAGTTATACGATTTAAATTAAAGTGTAAATAGAGGGAACTGAAATAATTATACTATATAAACCGTACAACAATAGGAATCAACTATACTGCCATATATATCGATTACATATATATATATATATATATATATATATATGTTCGATCGCGTTTTCTGTTCAATCGTTCATAGCATGCCATACCATACTCTAAACTGATAAGTCAAATCGATAGAAAGTGTAAAACATTTTAAATAAATATATTATTAACCAAAAAGTTATTGATATTTATTCACATCCAAATATTTCAATATGAATGAAAACTCACCGGCCACAGATGTTTGTTTATAGATAAATGTACCGATCATTAAAGTGTTAATACATTTCTGTTGTTGTGCTTAATGTTACGCTTAATATAAATCGCTCAAATTTTCTCACAAAGCAACCACATTAATACCTCCTAATATCAGAGATACAAATATCGTAAATATCAAATTTATAATAATATTACTATTGTATTTATTATTTATATATTGTAAATATATTAATATTTCTGTCACAGTGTCGTATTTCAGACAGACGATTCCAAACATCGTATATTATGCCATAATTGAAGAGAATATCTCGTTTTGATGGAACTTGCGAAAAGCCCGGTCCGGTTGCGTACAATCTCCGGTCTAGACTATGACTTTAACAAAGTCTCGGTTACTCTTCACCCGGCAGCCACCCTTGTTGACTCCCTTTTCTCACCCTCTGGCACTTCGGAATGGTTAATCGGTGTTTGCCCATCAAATAACGTACTAATTGCTTGCCACCTTGGATACACGCTTATTCGGGCATTCCCACTGCCTTGCACCGCTAAAATATACGTTGTTAAAGCAGAGAATATCGACAGCGGTTCGAGATTGTAATTAAATGATGACTCGCGATACATTTGATCCCGCCCGAAAAGAAATTAATATTAATGTGGTGGAAAAGAAGAGAATGATATAGGAGAACAAGATAAGATTGGATATAACGAAGACGATGATCTTTTCAGTTATTTGTTGTAGCGTGCAGAGTGCTTAAATCTTTACGATGTTAGTATAATACTGTTTGTCTGCGTTAAAGAATTTTTATCTTCTATTTTCATAAACAGAGCATAGAACGTTAGAAAGCGTTATAGTCACAAGATGGTATGAAACAGAATTTCCAATTCAAAAAATACTTGCCAAAAGTATTGAAAAAACTTTCATAGGGAAAGAGGTAGCCCGCGTTATCGAAAAATAAATACATAAAACAGGATTCTATCAAAGAGAACCATCAAATCCGAAAAAATTTGCCTCTCCCAAAAAAAATAGATTACCAAGAAAGGGAGTTTTATGAAAAGCTTCATGTCCAAAGAGAGAGTTTTCGTCATCGAAAACTAAAAATATATAAAACTCGAATTACATGAAAACGAACCATCGACCGGGAGAAAAAGTATTCTATCGTTTTCATTTCCCGATTTCTTCGGTAACCGCGTTGCGCCAACGATGAAATCGTCATGGATTCCTGTAGAATCGCCGCGTCCCCAAGGTAATCCTTGGTTGGAAACCTGTGGAAAGTTTCCAAGAGAAATTCCGAACTGTTGGCCGGCCTGTAATCGGCATTTAGCGTTTCAGCTTAGCCAGCCGGTTAGGTCGTTTCCCCTGGCAAGGCGAACGCCTCGTTTCCGGAAGTTCCGCTGTGGAAACTCTCAGTCGTTAGCGGTTATTATGGTTAAACATGTTCAGCCCCAGCCATGACATGAGTCGTGGTTGCTAGAACACTGGCCAAATGAATTTACCGTTTTAAGGGTAGCCGAACGGGTGGTGACCTTGGACATTAATTCATTGTATCGTGGAGAAATTGTAATGGTAGTTGGCAGTTTGCTAACTATGGGGTAGATGAAGAATGAAGGAATATTTAGAATAGAGAAAATATAAAGGAAAAAGCTTTTATGGAGAATTTTTGGTAAATTTTTGCAAGAAATATAAAAATTTATTCTGGCTATACTGTAATGATTAAATGTATGTATTTCAGGTTTACGTATATTTAATTCAGGGATTAGGGAAAATGAGGGATGAATGAAAGGAATATTCAGAATAAAAATGCGATCAATTTATATCTTCCTTTAAAATACTGTACGTGGTACTGAAATGACGACATTCCTTTGTGACATCGATCGTTTCTGTTTCTTTCATCCCCTGGTGAGACAGAGTAAACATAATAAACGCTGAAACGTTCGCGTGAATTGGAATAATAAAGATAAATCGTAGCTTGCAACAGAGTAAATACGGCATATCGGGTATATTTAATCCGTCGAGACTCTAAAATTGATACAGGTTTCTTTTCATGCAGAATTTGCTGCGAGAAAAGGTAATTTGCTTACTTTATTAATCTTTGTTGTAATAAAAATAGAGAAACAATTCTAAATAATAAACGATCTGATCCTTGATGTATGAACTGTACAATATTATAATATATTAAAATGTTATGAAATGAAAAGAGTGGAGTTTATTATTTTTTATTTATATAATTTATTTATTATTTATATTATATATATATATTGAATTTTAAATTATTCTCTAAAGAAATTGCCTCAGCTGAAGGGATGGATTAACAGATTTGATCGAGAACGTATTCAGCCTCAATAGGAATTCAATACGAAGCGTATAGTAGTAACGTAGTGGCGATCGTGTGAAGAACACTCAATCATGAATGAACATCGTGAACAATCCAAATATTGTGTTTCAAGATATCGGTAGCCTTAACAACCCAATTTGGCATAATCGAAGCGATCCATAGCTGCGGACCACGGCATTCGTTGTAATATTCATGCATACTGTCAACTGTTCCACAGTCCATCAAATTCGTGTCACCGGAAACCTCCAAATAACGAACGAGCGTTGCATTGTTATCGACACAGTATGCATTGTTTAGCATCGCATACAACTAAGAATCGACTCTCCATTACGTTGATTAATGTATCACTGGCCGAAATTGGATTCATTATCGACGTAAATTTTGGCTGTTGCTCGTTTGCTCGTTATCTCTCAACTCTCGTCGTAAATAGACTAGAGAAACTAGTATTCGATCTATATGCGTCTAAAAGATCCAGATTCGCGTTTTCTCACACGAAAAGGAAAAAAGAAAACACGTACAAAAAGATATTATGTACCCAGACGCAATCAATAAAGTATTCTACAGAGCATCATCGTTTTATGGAACACGAAATCACAAAGGAACCACTTGCGTGATTTCTCAGGCTCTCTGGCAAGGTCGGTTAATTAATCAGCAAGAGACCGTGTAACGTTATTTCGGTTCGACTGAAACGCGATAAAAGCGTTTCTCGATGCGTTTCGTGCCGTGCTTGCAAACGCTTCAAAGAGTCCGCTTCTACTTGGGATCGGTCCACGCGTTCAATTCACTCCTTTTAGCTCAAGTTTCCCGGACCGATTAGACTGCGATTCACCTCCTATGCTCGTACAGGATGCTGAGCAAGAACACAGTTTACGCTTTCGATGCAGTCTCGTTGTTTCTGCGTGCCATGAAGATCGATCGAAGACCAGACAGACCAGACAGACCAGACAGACCAGACCTGATGCAATTATCGTTGGTCAGGACGCTTCTAAAGAGATTGTTGGTTGACACGTTCAGTATAATAAGAATAGCAAACGTCTCCATAATACTTTGAATCCCTCTCAAAGGAAAATATTAAGTCAGAATAATCGTTTTGCAAAGTGTTTTAAGCTTTCTTATATTTTTATATATATATTAAATACTTTTATATTTATGTTTATTTATTATATATATTATATTTATTATATATATGTACATATATATACATGTATATAAACCTAATGGCACGAAGTCGGATAATATTAGAGTCCAAGTCCGAGCTTTTTGTTTTCGGACACTGTTTTATTTGTTTCGAAAACTATATATTCGATCTGGCTTTCCACAAAAAAAAACACTCCTTCTCGAACGATAACGGAAAAGTGATTGGCACAGATTGTTTCATTTCGTAAATTGAATGTCCGATTGTTTACCGACTCCCTGGAAAGCTCGTGATTTTTTCACACGAATTTTTTTAGAAATTTGTTTTGTTGAAATTACATTGGCGAATGAGTTTTGTGGTTTTACACATACAGAATATATATACAAAAGATGTACAGAATAAAAGCGTTTATTTTGGCACTTTGCAATATTGTGTGGCTCGTAAGTAATAATGTGATAAATAAATTTTTACGATCGTTAAAACCCATAAGTACCGTTACATCAATTTACACCATTTTGCAAGAGAACCTCGCGTATTTTTTCACAAAAAGAGAGCTATTCTCCCGATCGATTTCTCCAGTGAAATTCCAAAGCTTTCAACCAGTACATCTGAGTCTCAAACTTGTTCACCAATCTAGTTGCGAGGTTGCAGAAAATATGAAGCGACAAGGCGGTTCTCGAAGCTTTTCAGAGGCTTTCTCGAGTCGTGCAAGAAGAAAAAGGCAGGAAACAACCACAGCCCAGAAACGGGTATCGTGGTTACGCGCCTATGTAACGTCTTAACTTAATTAGCCCAGCAAATTGTATAACGTAAGTTAACATAATGCACTTGGAGTTTACAGGGGCGATGGCACAGAGCCCCTGAAATTGCTCATTAATAGCGGCAATAACGTTATAATTGGGATGGCACGCGTGAACCCCAAAGACTATGCTTTCTCGTGGCCTCTCTATTCAATAGGGCGAAGCGCACGCTATATGGCCAAAGCCCATTCAGCTTTGAAAAATGGTGAACCGAATAGATAAAGTAGAAAACGGATAGAAGGAATTGTATGATAAATGATGGATGAACAATAGACGAATAACTGGATGTATAAGAAAAAGAATTTCGATACATTGACTAAAGATATTTGATCTATGTGTATCTCTTCTATTGGTTTCCTGAATACTGCTGATTTATCTTTGTTTCGTCGATTCTGTGATTTGAATAGAATGACAGTAAATTTTTGAACATTTTCGGTTGATTTATAGTTATGGAAAAATGATAAAAATCTAATTGAAAATATTCGCAAGGTTTGTTTCTGTCGAGTCAGAGTATTATCAGATGGTTTAACGTAGAAATCGTCTGACAATTGGGATAAATATTTACAAGTGTATATTCAACAGCATCCTAGATTCAGATTAAATCGTAGAAGATCAAACTGCATACTAAATCACCGTTTCGAACCGTAACTCCCAGATATACTTACACCCAAATCCATTAATATCCTCAGTGAATGTTTGGACAGTTACTAAGCCCTTGGTAAAAGCAAATTCTAAAGTCCTTCCGCATTACATACACAAACAAGTTAAAAAGGTAAACAGTAAATCATAATGTTGAAGTTTTATACCATTGTAATGCTTCTGCTTCTGTAAACTGTCTAGAAGTTTACTTGTTCTCCTGTTCATTTGTCGCAGTACAGTCGAACTTCCACTATTTGTTTTAAATGCACCAGGTTTTAAACGCTCTGCTATCTAAACGTTCTACATTTTTATGAAAGAAAAGAACTTTCGTCGAAAAGGGTTAGATATTAATCAGAAGCAGAGTTCGCCGCATTTTTAAACTAAATGTTACAGCGCAGCATCGCCAATTAAAAGATTAACCAAAGAAAGCAGTATAATTTTAAATCGTTTCATTTAGTTGGCTAATCTCTTCCTTTTCTGTGTTAAATCTTGGCTTAACCATACAAACACAAGCACAACGAGCATTACTTTTGCAATAAGCAACATAAATATTTAGTTAAGTGTCGGTAGCGGAACAGAGGCGCGTTTTGAAACTAATGCCGAACGAAATTTCGCGACTCGAAAGTTATCCGGCCGGCGACGGCAAGTTCGCCGGCGACGACAAATGGAACTCCTGGCCGGAACTAACGCGAACGATACACTTGGTCCATTTCCAAAATTACGACAAACAAGAACTTCTGGCGTTGCGCGAAATTGCACGGGACCCTAGAACGAGTTTCGCGCAAGAACGGAGCATGTCGATAGTTTATCGACCGGAAGTTCCACAGGAAATCCTGCCTACTATCTCAGCGATTTAAATTGGTCCTTGGACGCAATTGCGGCTCAGAGTATATTGTTAGATCCTAGTAAAATTCGCCACAGTTCCGGGAAAAGTTGTCACGGGCAAAAACTAATTGCTATTCATCAAGCGAATATTACGGTTTAATGGTTGCGACATCCACACAAGGCAGAAATATTCGTTGGATGTTGGATAATTGAGGTAATACAGTACACTTAAGCATTCTACTTTAATATATCAGTTGCGCCGAGATAATTTGCTTTGACAGTGTTTCGAAACTCTTAATTAAGTTGTTTGAAATAACCGTCAACTCCATTCTCTGTCTTTATGCTTTGTAATTCTCTAACTAACTTACATTCATTACGCGTTATACAAAGAAGCTTTAAGGTTTCCAGACAACGTTTGCTTTTCCATAGAATTTCCTAAATGCCTCGCAAACTCATAAAATCCTAGCAAATAAAGAGATAGTGCCGCTAATGCAACCATTACGTAATGCAGGAAAGATAAACTTCAGGAAGCATAAACTAATGGCCACGTTCAGAATATTGTAAAACTTTCCAACCCTCGATATTTATGGAAGAACATTTAATTTTGCAAAAAATTATGGAGGAAAGAATTATCAAATAATAAAGCTTTACCTGAATTATTTCTGTCAATTTTTTGTTTCATTAACTTTCATACCTTGTGTTGCAAAACATACACTTTATTGTTTCTGATACCTTGGTTATTATACACATAATTATAATTCGTCCACCTCGAGCACCATAGCCAAGATTAAGTCTCCAATGAGATAGCTGTAGTTACTGCTTTCGTGGAATTATCCAGAAGTGACCTTTTAGGGGTGTAGATAATTACAGGATGTGCTTGGATCCTGTTACACTGACTATGCTTTTAATGGTTCACCAAGCAGCCATGCCAGCACCATCAACGGGTTAATTGAGTTAGTCCAGCACTTCGTCATCTTCCCACCTGTTCTGATTCTGTTTCACTATGAACCCTACCTCATCAGTTTTTCCATGGATATCGTAGTGAACAGTGGATAAACCTCACAGTAATACGAGAAAAGAGGTATAAAACTGAGAAGTAACGTTCGAGCGGGTTTTAAAGCTATTTCCACAAGCTTTCTACGTTTCCACTTCTCAATGTGTATAACTATTTCTAAATTATATTAAGTAATCGGACAGATAAGTGTGGGCTGCATTGAACAATCGCTGTTACTCTGAAATTCAAATTCCGACAATTCCGAAATCCAAATTAATATAGTTTATTGAAATAGTATTAATTGCAATTCGAGAGTCCATTTTTATTCTTGACGATGTAACGAGCCACATGCTGAATTATACATAATATATGCGCGTAACTCGCGACAGCCATGGTCTGTTAAACGGCGAGCAAGCACGAAGCCGCGTCAGAAACCGCATGAGCGTCAATATTTATTCGATAGATTTTCATTTAGTATGCCAAGAGATAACGTGCATATTGCTGGTTCGTCGGACAAACTCGCGGCTTTGTGGAATGCTTGGTTCCTCTCTCGTCGATGTTGGTTGATTAAGATATTCAATAATATGAAATTCCGAAGGAGCTGGTCGATTATTACATGCATTTGATGTTGCACATATTTGATATTATATCGCGTTGAAACACAATTTATCAAGTTTACTTGACTTCTTTGTACTCATAAATTTTCGGAAAACCACCGTCCAATACGATACGAAGGCAAAAGCGAGAAAATCTCGCAAATTCCAACTTAAAAATTCGATAAGGAATGCAAATTGTAAAAAATATAAATAAGACGGGAAAATTGCCGCCAAAGCAAACGTAACGATCGGAAATATTGTAGTTCCGCGACCGATAGAAGCCGTTTATGCGCATTTCTACATGAAATATACATGATGGTTTCGAGTGAACGCAGTCTATGATGTCTCTCGGGGATGATTTGCATGCTTTACGCCATGAAGCGTTATTTAACGATGAATTTCGGTAACATCGAAAGTGAATTCTAACGCGAAACTGCATTAATGCGGATGCATACAGATGTCACTTGTGCTCACCGTCTAACGCCGTTAACCATTTCTAATTTTAATTCAATTCCAAAGCTGTAGCTTCCGTCGTTACCAGGTGGCTGTTTGAAAACATAAACTGGCTTCTTCAACATCTGAATGCTTGACTTACACCTTCCCAGATTGAAACAAATTTATTTTTATTTTAATCCTTCGCAATTTGATGATCTCTGTTATCAAACTTTCCAATAAATTGTTATTTAATTTCAGCAGACTTTCGTAAACCTCAAAATCAAGTTCTATATTATATATTATATATTTATGTAGTATATTTAGTTTCTTTATTCGTGTAAATTATGGCAGAAACATTTTCTATATTATATTTTATAGGTAATTGGAGGAATAAGTGGAGCGTTGAATCATAAAGGCATTCCCGTACCGTCTTATCAGTTTTTCGGGCGATACGAACTTCTTCCCATAAAGAGAAGTTTAATAAGACGGTCAGTTATTGCTTACCTTCGATATTTTTCGCAAAAGCGGTAGCGTGGGCATATTAAAGCTGCCGGCAGTTTCAGTAAAATCGGTTCCCTCGTCCTTAATTTTCCTAGCTGTCTATATTTCCTCGAAGTTGTAGGAATTCCGCGTACATGATGCTTCGCTGGCGTACAGAAAGAAATTACAAATTCATGGATTCGAAGTCCATATCCCGGCAGCATCTTCCACGAGGAACTTACCGCGCAATGGAGAATTCGAGATCTTATTTTTCAACGTTGCCAACAGCTTGCACGAAATAACCGCGACTATCGAAAGGAATTGCATGCTAATTAACAAGTTTCACAGCCGCACTGAATTCGTGCCAAGTTAGGGTTTATTCGAGTGATAAAGGATTTTTTATCTTCGATTATATATTTCTGAATTTAATTACTCTTCCTTGACATTTTTGCGTCATTGTCTGCCAGTTATTTAATATTTACGATGAGTATATGTGTTACGACCGTTCGCGGAAACACGCGATCGCAAGTAAACGCGTCGTAAATTCTCGTTACGATTTTGATAATCGATGCCACGAACAAGTCGTTCCCCTGTTTCGATTAGGATAACAGAGGTGGTTGAAATGATTATAACACTGAATTAACAGTTAATATGAACTTCTATTTTTTAACAATATTCAAAATTATCATCAACACGTTACAAATAATTTTGCAATGATACAATTAGTTTATTGGTATAATTCGACTCGACTTTATTGTAATTATCGACGTTTTTGTTTGACGAAACGACCTTAATATAATTATTGCGAACCTCTCGATGCGTTCGATTTGACTCCTCGTATAAGACTGATTGCCCTTCGATTTTTTCCTTTGTCTTCTCTTGGAGACGACCCCCACCACGATCGAGTTTCGTAACCGTTTTTGCCTATGCACACGTATGCCACATTTTTGTATTAGTAAAATAACAGACCAAAGACGAATCGAAGGTTCTAGAACTCGCCGTGTAATAACAACTATGCGCTCATCGATACATTGTGTATATTTCGCTGGTCTTGTAAGACGATCTACTCTATGGAAGAGTGGTTCCACAAATTGCGCTTCAAAATTAACGAAAACAAATCCAGTCACATAACCTTCACGCTGCAAAAACAAACCTGTCCACAAGTGACGATAAACAACATTCCAATCCCAAACAAAGAGTCAGTCAGATATCTGGGCATGATTCTAGATAGAAGAATGACATAGAAACAACACATAGCCGACAAATCGAAGCAGATCAAAACAAAAATAAAAAAATTCTACTGGCTCATTGGCCGACGTTCCATCTTAAACATGCAGAGTAAAATAATGATTTACAAGGCCACATTGAAACAGCAAGCAACTTCAACATAGAAATACTCCAACGACTTCAGTCGAAAACACTAAGAACCTTATTAGACGCACCCTGGTACGTTACGAACGAAACAATACATCGCGACTTCAAGATACCCACAGTCAAAGAAGAAATATCCAAATTCAGTAATAGATATAGCACAAGAGTTAACAACCACCAAAACCCTCTAGTTACTCAATTACTTAACACGACGGACCAGATCCGCAGGCTAGAAAACACTATTCCCTAGATTTAAGCATTAGATTCAATTAGAATTAAACATGCAATAAACTCTATACTCATGACATTGTAACACGCTAGCAGAACTTACTTAAAATTCTTTTTAGAATTGATTGTAAATTTACCCAAATAAAAAAAAAAAAAATGTAAGACGATCTGTATGCGACATTGTAGCGCCAGAAGTGACGGTTAGAAACACGGCCTATAGTAAGCCTAACTGGGCGTAACAATATGGATTGCATTGAATAAAGCATAGCTTTTGATCTAATTATAGGAGAATTTTAGTTTAACCTAGTTTTGGCACGTTAAAAGCTGACGACACCGTTCTACGTCAATTCTCAATTCATTTCTGGAGTCGGAATCCAAACCGTATATGAAATGTGAGAATATGGCATGATTATAAATAGGTAGCAATACAGTATTGATTTTCCAGTAAAATTTCCAATCATGAACATCGGGTAGGAAATTAATAATTGACCATTCGCTCTTGCATATTTGATACGGTAATCATTGATTTTTATCATCATGTAGAATGATTTTATAGTTTGTCGAAAACTATATTTAGCGAAAATATGTCACTTACGACGTATAATACGGTTTGCTAGTGCATTTCAAATAGAAAAAAAAGTATTGCGATACTTATGGTCGGCAGTATACATAACAAAAGGTAAAAAAATAATATAACCAATATATAATATATAATATAACCATGATATAAGAAATATTTACAACAGAGAATTACCTAATCTAACCCCAATCTACTTGCCTAGCTTTCACAATAATCGCACTAGCACCACTTGTGTCTCTCTACGCCGATTAGAAACACCGTAGCTCATTCGTTCACCGTTTTTCTCACAGGACCCGCATCCCCCTTGCCGGAGCTTGTTGGATACAGCCGTTGCGGGTACGCGCTCGTGTTGAAGGGGTTGGTTTTTCCCCAGTGGAAGAGGCGACCCTTGGCTGTCATCGGATCCAGGCTGTTCCTTTATCCAGGTAAGTGTTCCACGCGGGATTTCGCCAATCCTCCCCTATAGGGATAAGAAACGCTTGGTAGAAACGGAGCCTCAGGCCTGTCGAACGTACAAGGAAAGGATAAGAACCGGCTTTATCTCTTGCTCCGTGCTCGATTTCTTGCGAGTGCAATTATTGAAACATATATCATCGTGCCGCGACGCTCAGCGATGAGATTCTTTGTTCGTGTTGGTAAAAAACGCTGAGTCATTGATTTTTTGTAATACACGAAAGGTGAATCGAAGTCTAGCGAATTATATCAGCAGTAGAACTACGGATCTTTCATATTTACCTAAATATATTATACGTAATTAATTAGAATTGGAACGATATGATAAAAATTAGTAGACGAAATGTTTGCTGTCACTTGATATAATGCTGCAAGAGCATAGCGTATGTTACGTCTTGTCGAGAATATTTCTGGAATTTCATTTAAAAAGCGGTCATTATCTTTGTAAAGTTTTGGGAGAATTTTATAGATAATTTTCTGAGTGAAGTGCTTAAACTTTGGAATGGGATATCAAGATCTTATTACACAAATTATTCGTGTCGTCTGAATCATAAAAGAACGGAAGATACTTACTATCGGCCACATATGTATACAGCTTTTTGCCATACTCGTTGGCGAAACTCATAATCTAACTTCGTAATTTTCATTCGACGATCAAAACTTTCGTAAACTCGTTTCAAGGAAGTCTCGACTTATAAATCTCACTCCCCTTTTCCTTCAACTCCGCTTCTCTCGATTGTTCCCCGTCTTCTAACTACGACTTTTATAGTTTCAACATCTAACGAAAGCATCAAGTGTTTCCGCTTTGTATGTACAAAGATATATAGAAAAGAATAGAATATTGGCTCAAGTGAGCGAAATTTATATTGGATAAATATTTTTAGTCTATTCATCAGGTAGACATTAAATTTATTAAAAATTTACAGAGCAATACGATATTAAATTTTGTAAAAAAGGTTCCTAAAATATTCTGCAATTTGTTTTAATTTTATAAAAAAAAAACTCACGCAAAATTAATTTTATTTACAGCATTGCGTGCAGTCGAAACCTTGTGTAACAAAGTGGAAATAAATTTGTCTACCTGTTACAGTCGAGAATACAACAAAATCTCTCGATAGAATCATGGGTTCGCAGATACGAATGTCTCGTGAAAAGAAAACATCCCTCTACTGGAATCTCCAATATCGAACCACGATTTATGTTCGGCTTTGATTTATCCTCCGAAAGTTCCGTTAGACCGGTTACGCCAATCAATTGTCGGATTCATAGCCGCGATGGTCGAACGTTAGGTAAGATACAAGTATCTAACCCCGTGACTGATAAGTGAACTTTAAATTGGATTTCTTTCTGCGAACGGAAGCGCGACCACTTGAGAAGTTAACCTGCTAGATAAAGAGTTGTCAGCTGGGATAAAAACGTTCGTTTCGTTGGTTCTACCAGGAGATGGAATGGTATATCCTTGCTCGCTAATCTGTTTGTATGTGGATATCCTAACATGATGACGTTAAAAGAATCGGGTCACTTTGATGGAAAGATGGGGAAAATTTTCAGAGAGATACATGTACCACTTATATATTCCTCCTATCTCTTTTTATTCAGTTCAAAAGAAAAAAATCTCATCCTTCGTGCTTAGTTGATTTTGTAACCTTCGTAGCAAAATTAAAGTATATCGCATATTGTTTTTATAATTTTTCTATTAAAACACATCTAATTTTATTATTTTAACGATTTTCATCGCTCACTTTCACGAAATTACGATACCTTGGCCATTTTACGTAAACGTCTACGAGTTCCTGCAGAAGATAAAAGCGCGTCAGTTTAGGGTGAAATGAAAACATCCAGGCTCAATTCTGTACACCCTCTGATCTGCCTCCGAAAGCCTCCCCTCTTTTCTACCCTTCTATCCTGTCCACGAAACACCATGATTTATCTACGTTCTGCCCTTTATCCTTGCCGTGAAACGATTCTGTCACCATTCCCAAGTACGTTCCGCGGATCAAGAATTTCTTCCCAGGAAAGGATTTATCGCGGTGACGTGCAATTACGGTTTCAAGCATCCAGATCCATCGGATTCACCGTCGTATTGAATGGTTGATTGTGTAATGATATCCTAAAGCCACGATATTTCTCGAATAAACTGGTACGCTTTGTTTATTTTTCTCCTTAATCCTTTGAGTATTTCATCCGCACTTAGTACGAACAAATACATTAACGTATTATAGATCTATATTTCATTGGAATTTTGTGGGCAACCTTCATTAAAAAAAAAAAAAGATTAATCGCTACGCGTGATGGTGTCGATAAGTCGTAATTGTTTCACTGGAAAAGCTATTAGTTTTCCACGATGTGATTCGATCAGACTTTGATGTGGTCAGCTTGAAACTAATGACTAAATCGTTTATTATCGATTTCGGAGCAATTCCCATTTTATCTATTTAATCATCGACTAAAATCAATCTCCTATAATAAATCTAGTTTTACTTTAACGCAACTGTTAATGCAAAATTATAAAGTTTATAATTTATATAAAAGTCTTTTTGTCGTTAAAACATTCAGCAACGATCGTTGCTGCATAATGACGTTGAGGATCGTGTCGGATAATTCACTAGGAATCACGCACGGAAAAAAGCTAATCACGTCTGTTGGAATCGATAGACGCGCTCGTCACAAAGGGAACAGGGGCGAGCTGTCGATCGTAAATTGTACCGTGCAAAAAACAATGCAGCCGGCATCGGTCGGGATGAAACTGGCGAAAAACGAAGTGTCTTGTTTGGAATTAATCGATCGGCAACTTTTCCAATGCTCGCTGCTCTATCCAAAATGTACGACAAACAAAATCGGAAAGAACCCCACACAGGCGCGCGCGCGCGCACGCACCCACCCACCCCCACACACACACACACACGCAGAGAGAGAGAGAGAGAGAGAGAGAGAGAGAGGAAAGGAAGCAAAGAAGAGACGAAAAGTAGGAATTGGATAAATGGGAAAATCGAACGACATCGACTTTCGGAGCTGACTTCGCCTGGTTCGACGCGAGGGCGAAGAAACAACTGGAATAACGGAAGCGTCGTTCCATGAATTTTAATAGTCGATTGCTCGCATAAAAAAGCAAGATAGAACAGAAGATAATAAGAAGAAGAAAGAAGAAAAGAAAGAAAAGACGGACGACAATAAGACAGGAGCTGAAACGATGTCGATGATTGGACAGAATCTTGGAAAGAAGGACGAAAGTGGAGAAAGAGAGGTATGGCGCGACTGTTTTCCATGGTATTGTTCGCCATTTATAGCTCGGGAAATATCGAACGGTAAGAAAAACCCGATCGTCGACGAGGAACCGATGATTTGATTCCGAGCACGTTCGGCAAAGCGACGTTCAACTTCGTCGTCATTTGATAAAAACGTCGGAATCAATGGGCGTTTGCTATGGATTCGTGGTAGTCTCTGTCGATCGATGCGCCGATATAGGCTGGCAAATAGCTGTGATACTGGTAAAAAGGTGCAAAATACCTTTGCAAATATCGCTTTGATCTACCTTGAAAGCGTCAAGTCCGATGGAAACCTCTCTCGTGTTTTTCAGTTTCGCTGCAGTAGATCTGTTTGCGGATGTTTTCGATGTTTTAAAAATTATTGCGATTCCTGCGAGTAAAATTGGGAAACACGAGCGATTCAACCTGGTTATGAGGCAAATGTCGATATAGCTTTTTGACTCGTTTCGATTAATAGGAAATTAATATTCGAATTCTCTTTCGTTATGAATGGTCAAAGAAATTAGTCTACAAAAGACATTTCGTAAAAGCCATCATGCCAATCAGTCTCTCGTCTTCAAACACGTCGCCACTGACCCAAACGCCCTAATTAACACCATGAACTTTACCCGGTGATACATCTTCGTCAATCTCCGACAAAGGTAATATCACGTGGCAAATTAAAAAAAAAGGCAAATTAAAAGTAAGCACCGAATGGCAGCATCAAAGACCAAACGGATCGACTTCACCTGCTAATTAAACCAAATGAACTTAAGCTGACGAAGGTGGGTGCCGAGCGTAGATCATCGGCTGAAATTCACGAAAGCCTTCTCATCTAGCGTTGCGGCCACGGAAAGTCGGAAAGTAAATAAGTTGGCCGAAAATGACGCAGCCGGAAGTCGGTGAACGAGACAGGATCGCGCTAGTTGTTTGCTGTTGATTCAGCACGTTCGCCGATGGCGAACACCTGTTACCGGCAACTAGCCTCGAGTTTAATCAAGCCCAGTGTTCCGAAGGAACGACCGTCAAAGCGCATCCTTCTTGAAATTAACGGTGATACTGCGGAAAAGGTGAATTTAGAGTTGGCCATGGGTCTCTTTGACGATGCCCTCTCATGTCGGCCAGAACTCGCCGCTTATATCGGATGTCCGCTATGAATCCAGCGGTCATTTTAGATTCAATTCTTTAGATTCTTGGATTTCATCTTTGGATTCAAAGTGTGCCAATATCCGCTAAAGCAGATACAGGATGCCCCAGAATTTAATATTTTGACCACTCTGATCTCCTTGCAGATAATTGGACCAATATTATTAGTAAAGTTTTACAAGTCACGAGTTGCAAGTTAATTTATTTAACAAATACGCTACAATAGTAAAAAATATTTAAAAAGACACTTCATGATTTTGAGATTTTTAAATCATAGAATAACGCAAACAGCATCAAAACAAATGAACCGAATAAGGCAAAGCTGCTGTAAACGTCCAGCACTTCCAACACTGAATCAAATTTACATCTTGCTCGACGATGCTACTATAATGCAAATGAAAACTGCATAGCTAATCCCAAACAAACTGACTCAAACCAGAAAAACATTGACAGTTAAGCTGCCACGGTCTTCGTTAAAAAATAAAAGCTACGAAATAATCTTTTTGCAGAGAACAAACGTCTGACACGGCAAAGCAACAATAGTACACTGTACTTGGAGCGAAGGAAAACGGAAAATTTCATTTTCCCCGGACGCTTCAATTATCCTCTCGTTTGCACATCCACAACCATCTAACATCTATCTACACCTGTATACACAAGACGCACACACGGGCAAAGAAAATAAAACGTGGGTTGGTCGATTTGCGTTGGAAGTTATGAATTTAAATCGTCCAATGAATATTTATACGTTCATTCGGCGGTTCTCTGCACGGCGTGTCCAGTTTGTTGCATCCTGTTTATAAGAAAGTCATTGGCGATTTAATGGTCAGGCGGAAACTGCGAATCTAACGTATCTATCAGTGGATAGATGGTAGTCGTGCCTTGTTCACGACGAAGATCGCTCGTAAACGACGGTCCATCACCTTCTCTTTGGTGAAACTTTTCACTGGTCCACAAAACAGCGTTGAAAGCTAGTAACTTGAAGAAAAGCTTGAACGAATTCACTGGCGTGTAAAAATGGTATTTAACGGTCGCGAGAGTACCTTCCGCTGAAACGAGATCCGAATTTAGTTCTGTGGTTATTAAACCGCCAATAATTCTATACAATTTCGTATTTTGCGATAAATAAATTTACCTATACGAAAGACGGTGCTAAACCGATTGTACAAAAAAAGAAAACGGTCCATTGCAACTATCGAATTGTATAATGTAATATTATGTATTCGTGTAATAAAATATACGTCTATTAATGCAAAGTGGATATTTCGTATTTTGCTTGAGAGTGTTTTCCATTTAAACAGGCCTAATATTCGTTGCCACCCAAAAGTTTGATCTTCTAATGTGTGACGCGCTTAAATTCATTTAACCAGGAAAGCTCGAATCCCGCGCGACTTCCTCTGCTGACAACTAGTTTTAGTGTATATATAAATTGCATTGCTCGCGTTACGTATTTAAATTAGTTTTTGTGCTAGTTATAATAATTTAGCGGGAAAATATTCCAAATGAGTATGTATTTTATTTTTTCTAGTATTTTCCTAATCATCTAGTTCACATTTTTTCAACGTGAAACTCTATAACTATGTATTTCGTATCTATCCAAAAAGCAAAAGCGGTTCTAAATGACTGTATCAATCGGGACGTTCATTTAGGATCAGTCTAGCGTGATGATACAGTTTGGTACAAATGATGTTGACGGTTTTGTGATTTTCGAAAACCATTAACCCTTAACCACGTGATCAAATAGCACGATTTAAAGAGGAAGTCAACGGCAGAAGCGCAAAGTAACTAACATAACCAAAGTGACGACCGCAATGGGTGTATGACCAACAGAGAAACATCCAGCTTTTTGGCAATCCACGCTGTGGAACAGCGGTATTAACTGATTAGAATCGAATCACTTTGTAGAAATTAAACGACGTTAATCGGAAAAGCTAGTCCGCCACATTGATGGCAACGCGACCGCGAGATTTGTTTCTGATTGCGAGTCATTAAAGGGAAAGACTGGCCAACAGCGAAGCCAACTACTATTGAAACTGACCGTAGCTGTTTAAATCGGTAGAGATTTAACCACTCGCCGTTTCCTAATTACACGCGATGATTATTTTTGACAATAGTTTAATGGTTCTTTTACCGAGTATATTCCAAATTTGTTCGGATTTGTGGGATTTAATTTAACTAATTACGATGCAGCGATTTTAGGGAAAATGAATAAGAGGATAATCGATATAATAGCACAAATAACATAATAATTGATAAAAGAATTGACAATTAAAAAATCAATTCAAATAGAAATCGAAGAATTAGCGGTTAAGTAAAAAATTATTGTCATTAAGATCATAATTTTAATTTTCAAATTGATTTCAAAGTTACCACCACTTTTATCGCCAGCTATTAACCCAATTAAAACTAATTAGAGCTTATTCCAACATAATTCCATTTAATAACAATTTTCGTCATTTTTTTAAAAGAAAGTGCACTCTTTTATGCACAATCAGATCATTTCAGCGATCGACATTAGCATTGTAAGAAAAAGTTTTCGGGATTGCTTAATGAGTCAGAGCGTTGGCCAAGCCCCCTGTAGCCTGAAAAGCTTTTCGAAAAGTTTTAATTGCCCACGACCCCGGTTTGCCCTATTGTTACTTTGCGTCGCGTCGATGAGATTATACAAGGTGTTCATCATTTATTAGGTGTTCAATAATAATACGATTATATGCTATGAACAAGGAATGGAACTTTTAAAATTTTTATCTCAAGTGGAAAATGTATTAATCTTTATCTGTGCATTAAAAGAGAATTATGTCATAGGAAAAGCTGGGTAAAATCGGGTACCAAGATATATATAACCTTTTAAAAAGTGAAGCTGTATAGGAAATATTAATGAGGTTATATTTTATTCCACTTCTAACTCTTCCTTGTAAAAAGGATTCTATTCGATTTCTCATTAAATTATTCATTAACCACTGATCTTATTAAAACTATTAAGTCTGTTCTGAAAATGTAAGTAAATTCAAATTGAACTTGAATTACAATTAACCATCGAGTATATCATAGTATCGAATTCAGAATTCCTCGATATCCTCTGGATCGACGGTGACTACAAGAAAATTTAAATTACATGAGAAATTTTAAAGAAAGAAACGCGAAATTAGCAATCATCGTAGATCTTAATTTAAAAGAAGCCTTCGATTATATAGAATGAAATGAAACGTAACTTTAAATGAAATTCAGCGAACGAGCTTTTTCCAAACGACAATATTATCGAATTACACGAGTCTATGGAGATTGCTTTCATAAGCAATTGTTCCCCAAAGGATAATGTTATCAGACAAACGCTCATATATACACATTAGCGTGCAATTGTTTTCACATGGAAGCGAATCAGTGGCAATTATTAATTCTCTCCCAAGTGAATACGTGGAACCCGGTGGTCCCATAAGAACTCCGCGTAAAATATGATATCGCACGCGAGCATGCACGAAAATTATAATGAATATATATACATAGGTGTTCAGTGCGCTCGTGCAAGATGAAATTGTATCAGGCATCTCTTTATGCGGGCCCAGAAAGCAGTGATTCTGAAATAAGGACTATCGTTTCCAGAGAGAAATCGAATTTACCGTAATAACCGAAAATATAAAACTCCTTGAGAAACAAAAATTTTCTTCGTACTATTCTACAATTTTGTGTTGCATTAGTGTATCATAAAATAACATTATATCTAGTGATTCTCACAAAAAAAGTGAAAAAAGATATACTTTTATTAAATTGCATGAATTTATATTCAAAACTAATTTTCAACACGCTGGCGATCATATGTTGATACATTGACTGAACAACATATTTCAAGTTCATAAAAAATCTGGGATCTCGTTTAGGTGAGGGATTTATTCTAAGTAATATTACCCATTTCTCTACACGCATTCCAAAAAACATGCATTTGCACAAACACATACGATCCACGCACATCTATCGTCACTCCGTAAGAACTCGATGCTACTGCCCCAATGCAGCGAGTGACGATCGCGATCGAATCGTGAAACCCGATTCACGTAGGCCGTTATTATTCGAAGCGAACTACCCGAGGGATGTATTGCACGAATCCACGCGATCCAGTCGCGACGACCAAATAAAATCCGATTTGCATCGATGTTTTCCCGGATGCTTTTGGGAAAAACTCGATCGGTTGGTCGGTAGCCGCGTTGTCAAACCGCGAGCCGCGTTAGGCGTGGTTCACGCGGCGTGAAACGAACGCGGCGGGATTTAAAGCTGGCTCACCTCCGACCTCGCTCGCTCGAAACGTCGATGGACAGCTGCCACTCGTAGTTCCGTGTAATTAGATGACGCGGCTCGGCTGCGTTTGTCACTGTCAAAAAGCCGGCAGAACTGTTGATCCTCTGGAATTTATCGCTCGAGAGGTAACTGCTCGCCGCGCCGTTTCGCGAGCTAACGCTCCGATACAATGAGTTTTCCAAAAGGACCGTCCACGTTTTATGGCGCTGTTGGTCATTCAAAACGGATAGTTGTTTTCGCAGCTCGTTTCGTTCAGAGTGCTCTACGATTAACTTGCTCGAGTGTGTGTCGCAATTGGAAGACTCAAGTGTAAAACTATAAAATGTAGGTTTGTAGATTTGATAACAATGTTGGGTTACAGACGAATAAAGGATTCTTATAGATGATTAATAGATTATTAAAAGATTTAACCCTTTAACTTACGGCATGTGAGAGACGTGGTACGCGGATGTTATTTACTTCAAGATAATGAATCTTTCTTGTTCAGTGATTAATTGGTGGTAATTATTTATCAAACATGTTGCAAAATAAAATTAGTTGTACCTTACACATGCATTTATATATCAAAAGACATGTGTGATTTGCACGACTTCGAGCGCTCAGCTAAACCGTGAAATGGCAACGTGTGACCGACCATGTTGTTGCTTATGGCACGCGCTATTCGAACTTAAAATCGTAAGGCAAAGGGTTAAGGATCAAAGACCACAGAATCAAAAAACATAATGAGCAATTTTAAAGTTCAATAATTTGATTTTACCATAATTGTTCTTTTAATTAATTCTCGCATTCTAATAAACATTCCAAAAATTATCCTTTACTTGATTATTCACAAAATTTCGTACGTCAAATACATAATGATTATCTGTCTGTAACAGCCCTAAGATGATCGATGATCAACCCCTGTCTTGCGATTCGATTTTACCGAAACAAGTAACGCGACAACAACCGAGTCAAATTGGTCGTAACTAAATTTGATATCAATCATCCTGATTTTAGCCTGTCCAGAGTCTAGGCCAGAGTGGATGGAACTAACCGGCGGGGGTGCGGTGTGTTATGCCCCGTCACGTCTGGGCAAACTCGTACTGCGTATCACTGGATTTCCAAGAGTCACTCAACAATGTCATCAGAGTCAACAACAAGAGGACAGTCACCATCGCGAGACGAGGCACTTATATCTCGGCTTTCACCACCCCTGGGACAGAGACTTGTGGAAAAGTTGGATTAAACAAGTAAGTCAAACAACGTGACGGACCAATTTACAACAAGGAAATTTCGTTTCTATATATCGATCACGGTGGTCTTAGACATTTCTTTCTTTACTCTTTTCTATCTTACTTCTTTATGCTATTTCTTCACTGGTTCTATGACTCAAAGGAAAAATTGTATCAACCAAAGCGTGAAAGCAGAGTATGAGGATGGATATACGGGGAGTTTCAGTTGGTCTCGATAAATTTCCCTAAAAATTTTACCGTGAATAAAGTTTCTATGGTTAGCGGTCAGTGGTTTAGAGGTAGTAGAATACGGTATGAAAATTTGGTCGCCTGTTTCTGAAACATCCTGTATTTTTTTCTTTTATTTTTTAAGATTTTAAGGTCAGTGAACCGTAGATTTGTTAAAATAACGAACTGCAAGTCGAGGTGAATATTCAACAAATTTCTCACACGCGGATATTTAAACGAGAACTTGCTCACGACTGTACAGTTCTATCGCTCGTTTGCCCACATCGATATTAATTAATTTTAATTGTTAGCGTTCACAAGGGTTTTCGCGAAATTAATTCTAATTATCGGCATTAAACTCTCCGCAGGTGAAAGACGCTCGGCCAAAACGTAGAAGAGTTTAATCGTCGAACGCGTTTCACCGAATTGCGGACGAAGGGGGATTAAACGAGTTGCCAATTTCAATTAAGAGCGCGATTACAAAGAAACCGTCCCTCCGCCGCGAAGAAAAGCTATTCGGCTACGGTCAATTTAATTTCCAATCTAATTTTTAACGCTCGCTTCCACCCAAGAATATTCTATTCTTCCCTTAAAGAACCATCGCTAAAACAGAATGAAATGGAACGAAATGGAATTGAGCTTCGTTCGAATAATTTGGAATAAATATTTATCGTGGTCGCGTTCGCTCCGCGTGAAAGCTCTTTGCTTGTTCGTGGAAAAACTCGAAAGGGATATTTGAAATTTTGTCTCGAAGAGTTTCGAGATTGAAGGTGAAATTGTTTCGTTTTAGAGATTTTTCTATGTGCACTGTACGAATAGTTTGTGTACGGTACGATGGAATGGGGAATAATGTGGCGAAAAAATAAATGGAAATTTGAGCTGAAATTGGGAGGGAATAGAGTTTGAAAATTGAGGGGACACGTGTTTTTGTTTGTGGCAGTTTTGAGGGGAACTTTGTACGGCGAATTTTAATACAAGTTTCCCTGGACAATGTGTAAATATTAATAAGAAATGACCAGGGTTTAAAGAAATACAATTTTTGTTCTGATGATGCTTCCAATACAATTTATCATAAATAAATATAATTTATTTGACTTTGCAACGCGTGAGGAATTTGTCAAATAAAATTGACTTTGACACGAAACTCTCACGCCGCAACTTTAGCAACAAACAGTGCACTGAAAGCAATATAAAAGAAGTAGAAAAGTAGAACGAAGAAGAAGAAGAAGAAATGAAAAAAGATGGAAAACGTGTCAAAAGTAAGATGACTTCTGCAAGAGGAATATCAAAGTCGAAATCAATCTTCGAGGGGCGAATGTTTGCCAGACAATCGCGACCGACTTAAACTTTAAGCTTCTGCCGGCGAAAGCAATTCCAGAGAAGCTGGCTAGGCTAACTCGCGGAAGAATGAGCGATCCTTATCCTTGCCGCTTGAATTTTGCATGGCATCCTGGAAACGAACACCCTGCTCCTGGACCAGACGAACTGAGGCTAGAGAGGCTTTCGTTATAATATTCACAAAGCGAGAAAGAGTGAGAGAGACAGGTAGAGGCAGTTGTGTGCAAATGAGGTGTAGCTATGAAGAAATCGTAAGTTTTCGCCGACGTTGCGGATAAAAAGATAAGAGGATTTTTTAAATATTCCTTACTTTTCTTATGAGCACGGTGTAGTTGAAGATTTACGTGCTTACGAGAAACGACCTATTTTACATTACAAATATTACAAATTAAAAAATGCCTGTTGATATTACAAATTAAGAGGGTACACGTGATAACAAATTTCTCATTTCGCGTTAAATTCAATCTTCATTTCAATGAGAAACAATACTTCATATGCGCCAACCTAGTACTCTTTCACACCGTTTATCTTCGAACACTACATATTATGCAACAATCTAATATTTTATACCCAGTAAATCACCCCAAAATCAATGTCGATTCTCTGTATTCACTTGGACCTGCACTGATTCCAACGACGATATTTCTAGAAGGTATAAAATCGACGTATCTCACAATAAAGCGGTCATTTCGAACGTCCACCACCGGTGCAATATTCACGATCGTAGCGCACGTGTTCCCTCAGAATCGAGAATTCACCAGCCGCGCGAGCCTGAACGAGATTCAATAAAGTACCTGGAGAGTCCGGCGGCCGAACCATCGAAGGAGATCAATGCTTTTGCATTTTCCGCAGAGAGAGATCGTTATCCGTCGCTGGCTAGACGCGGAGGAAATCGAACAATCGCGTCGATATTTGTTTGAACGCTGGTCACAGAACTGACTTATGGGATTATATCCTTGCTTGTAGCAGGAAGCCATTGACCCGGGCAGCTCTAGCCGACTTCGAGGTCCGATTCCTTAAAAAGATACCAGTCGTCGATCCTCTCTCTGGTTGCATTCACCACGAGACCCGATACCCTGTCAGGAATAAAGAAAATCCGTGGGTTCAATAAACGGCCCGCTCTAGAATTCAATCGGCATCGCCCGCTCGATATTTCATATTTCTCGATATTAGTGCACGAAACTTCGTCGAGTAGTTTCTGCGTGCACACGCGGATGATTGCGGTTTCCGCAGCCAATAACGTGGGGGTCACGACTCGATGATTACGGTCGTGTGGTTCGTCGGACCGATGACATGTTTGTGGAATGATGAAAAAGAAGTTTAGCCTTAGGGTTTAGGATTTCCTAGGATTTGTTTAAAAATTGATAAATGAACGTGAGATATGTGGATCAAAGTATAGGAAGGCCATAGATTGAACCATCGAGTGGCGATTTACTTCTTCCTAGTTTTCTGCCGCCGCATATATCGGCTTTGATATTTCACGCACCAGCTGTTAAATACTCGCAACGATGTCTTTTTTTCGTGTCTTTGTTCGTCTGAGTTTTAATTACGTATTTACGGTATTTGCTTGTTCGAATCTTTTGTTACCTCGAAACAAAGGACGATCCTGTAGCAAATTACAAACATTAACATTCGGATGAAATCCGATCAACTGAATAATCCGCAAGCAATTTTATAGCGAGGGAAACATTGACAAAGAGCGGAGAGGAAGTGACGCGAAGGGAGACGATAGGAGATAATACCGTTATGGGATGTCGATCCAGGCGGGCCACTGAATCAGAAAGGTGCACCGTACATTCGCAAATGAGGCCAAACACGCGCATCCGCCGCGTTTTGATGCAGCTTAATCGAATCGTCCCACCAATAACGGAGAGATGCCGGAGTTGCCCGTGTGCACCATAGTTGGCTAGGTGTTGTGGACACTAATCCACAGGGACCAATTCGATTTACGCGTTCGGGCGTCTCCGAAATTGTACCATAAACGTGGACGATTACCGATCACACACGGGTACCACCAGCTTCGATAGTGGAGCTTCGTATGGTTCTTTGAACTTTGCTTGTGAAACTAGGTTAATTATAGCTGAAAGGAAGCAGGATGAAGCGAGGATGAAAATAAATGTCGCGTCGTGTTTTATTGTTTGCGAATTTCTGAATATTCTCAAGGCTAGATGCGATACTGATGAACGACTTTTCTCATTTTTCTTGTTGTCGGACAGAGAGCGATGTGCACGTGGGGAAAAAATTTCTAAATTCTTTGATACGACTAGAAAGATTCGATATTATGAAAACGAAATGTAGAATCTGTAATGTAAAGGATCACGTATATATCAATTTGTAATATGTAAAATCCATAAAGACGTTTCCCTGCTGAGAGGAGGACGCGTCAAACGCCACGGAGAAATCAAAGGAACGAGCGTCGTTTTATATCTCAGCCGGATAACGACGGAATGATCGAGAAATCGAAAAGAGCTACGAGAAGACAATTGGAAATAAGAAAGACGATGGTTGACGCTATCGAGTGATTCAGAGCACCGAAAACGGTAGGAATTCGGAATGATGCAAACATTGGCCTAAGGGCGTTGTCGGAATATAAAATCACGATGAACAAACTTTAATATCCAAATGTAGATCACGGAATGTCAGTATTGGCCGCAGGAAAAGACAAGGAAGCGGTTGGAACGTCTTTTGTGTTCCGTCAGAAGCGTTACGAAAACGTTTCGCGTTATTGCTTCTCTCTCTATATATATGTACCTGCTGGCAAACTGCTAGTTATTCAGGATATGCGCGGATCGATCTCTTATCTTAGAACGATAGAAGTCGCGTTGCCTGCGATTTCCAATTCTTTGAAATTTCCAATTTATATGTCACGAAATCATAGAAGCATAAATTTAAAAAATCTATTTTATTTTATTCTTTTGTATTTTTATATTTATATACATAGAAAAAGAAGCTATAAATATTACAAGAATTCAACAGTTACCTATTTTATTAATTATTTAAATAATTAGACTACGGACTTTTACGCAAATTCATATTTTTATGAATACAACATTTTGCGCTAGTGAATAATTTCAAAATAGAAAATAAAATGTTCTGGGTGAAAATGGTGGATTATGTCGCAAAATGCAAATATTAGCTGGAAAATTTTGCAAGTATTTCGGACGCAGGTGCCCAGGTGAACTGGTCGGCATTAACTATATTAGCTGGCAGACATAACATGAATTATGGAGGAGGATTTATCCCCTTTCCCTCTAGCGGACAGCAACTTTGATGGCTTCAAGTATCGACGTTACGGTAGCCGTAACAGCTTATAATCGCCTATTACCAATACTGACGCACGGTATTAGACAAATTAACCTTAAACAACCTAGTGGACAATTTGCTCTGTGAACTATAAATGCGTTCTTCGTAGAGTATTTATCCTCACGTTTGCATATCGACATTGCTTCCTTCTCATATTTAATAATTCAACGAGCTGTCGTTCCTAGTCCTTTACTGTTTTGTATAAATATTTCGTTTCATAACGTGACAGTTCATATAAACGTTTGTTTTCCTCGCCACGTATAACAAAATCTACTGCTCCTCCGCGTTAGCGATCGCTCGGAGCAGGAGATAAATGAGCAGCAACCGCATTATCATCGAAACACCAGGACATGACGTGGATCAAAAATTAAACGATCCCAGCGTCGTCGTTTCGTTAGGTCGGACACTTTGACGGGAAACGAGGAAAGCAGGAAAATGGCCAACGCGTGCGTTGAATTATTCAGGGATGAGCCAACGACACACGCAGGTCGAGTAGGAGAACGCGAGCGCGCTATTTGTATCGTTGATCGGTGAATATTTAGCGACGATATTTATCCGAATCATGATCTCGTATTTTGCCCCAGTGTGTCACGTTCACATGGCTACGTTCGATCACCGATCGTTCAATCGACTGAATCAAAATCAATATTCCTCGCAACAAATTCCCGGGACGCGTTGCTGCGGACCCTGTTCGATCCGGCGAATACAAAGTTCTGTTTGCATCGCTTTGATACGTGCAAGAAACTTGCTCGATCATTGCTGACAAACTTGCACACTTCTGAACAGGAAGCGAGATATTTTGAGCTTATGTATTGTTTTATCGGTGGATGAACACCGTGTGCGGTGGCAAGAGTTGATACCAAGAGATTGAAGATTGAATATACCGAGAGTTGGTGTCAGCAGATACCGAAAGTCTCGATCACATTGGTCGAGTTGCCTACCTAGATTCGAGTGATTTAAATTAATGGATCAAATTAGTTCCAATGCAACTTGAAACTAAATACTATAAACTGTGCAACTGTAAATACATATAGCGTCAGGGAATTTGGAGAGCGCAGACATTGGGCGATTATTCGCGTCTCCTGTGCCATTGCATCATTAATTAATCGTATTCATTACGTTTCATGCCTGTGGGAATTCGGTGTGCGTCGCCGAAATCGAAGTGCCACGCATTCATACATACTGTTTTAGAACATTTGCTATACCAGTATGGTGAAACTGTATTCAAACTCGCGGAAAATTAATCTAAATGCTGATTATCCGGCGTACGACGATAATTAACGCAACAGAAGGAAATTAACGTTATCATAAACGTTAGGGTCTGCTTATAAGCCTTTGTTTCAGAAGGTTATCTTTTTGAAAAAACTTTCCAGCAAGCATCAGAATTATAATAATGAAATATTGGAAACATATAAAATATTCAAATGCGATAACAAACGATACCTGTCCAACTATCCAACGAACAAAAATCCTGTTCGACCACTGCAACATTTGCGACCTCCTCTTTCTACTCGCATTTTGCAAATCACTCGTTAACACGCGACGCATGTCTCGTTCAATTTTATACTGGTACGTCTGGTCGAATTTATTTCGTGACCAACGACGGTTCCGCTGTAACGAGACATTAAAATTTCCCTACAACGATGCTAAATATTTAATCTATTTTTCGAACTCGCAAATTTACGTGGATATCCTTCGGACGATATACGCATGTACCTCGAAACGAAAAATTGCCATTCGCCATTCGGGCATCGTGTTTCGGCCAAATTCCCATACGTTCGATGGTCGGAGAAAAGGAAACGACCCTTCGGGGGTTCGTAGAGGATGAACGAAACGATCAGCCACACGAATGGCTGGAAATTAGGACTAGCAGTTTTTCGGCTATTTATCGCTCGGCCTTTGAAGTTATTCGAAAGCTTTCAGGAAGTTACTGTACCAGTCTCTTTCGGGTTCACGGTATAGAGGTAGATTTTGAGATTTGTCGGCGATTCGGCTAGATCTATACTCAGTTCAAATCGTAACGTCCACGAGTTCGATTTATTTCGATTTTTTTAACTGAATTTAAACGAAAATTTCTGATAGTCAATGTCGGAATGAATAAAATGATGAAAAAAGGAGCAGAGCGTTTAGAAAGCTAACTTCATAAAAATTGTTTTCCGTAGCTACTAAGT
Source organism: Bombus confusus (assembly GCA_014737475.1). Classification (NCBI taxonomy): domain Eukaryota; kingdom Metazoa; phylum Arthropoda; class Insecta; order Hymenoptera; family Apidae; genus Bombus; species Bombus confusus. The sequence continues at coordinate 1,007,333 of JACXIV010000075.1, read as the reverse complement.
ATAGCGGGGCTGTACATTTCCATTCCTTGTTCCGATAATCCTTCGAATCTGAATACTGATCTTCATGTCATTATACCGACAAGAGACCATTTTAATAATCGCTTAATAAACCGCTTTCAATCGAGATTCTATAGCGGATTCGGTACAATTAAATGTAAAGAAAACCGAGACGGATAACGGTCCTCAGAGCCGCGATACTTACAAGCGTCTCCAATTTCGAAGTTGTTCGAGAAGATATAAAGTTCAAATGGCGATTTCAGTCGTAAATCTTCGATTGGATCGTCGAGGTCTGCGGCGAAATCCACTGTAAATCGCGAAAGTTTCTTCTTAATCGCTGAAAGGCAGTTCGCGAAAGTTACCGCTTACAACATCCCTTCGATTTCCACCACCTCTCCCGGCCGACCCCCTCAACCCCCTGTTTCTAACTGTTCGTCCTTAAAAGTCTTAACATCGTTCGAATGTAATACAGACATCGAATTTTCCACAACTGAGGAACTTGCTGGCGATCTTCGCGCGATAAAAAGTTGCTTATCCAGCCGATTTTTCCAACTTTGATGGCGTTGATTCAAAATGACGACGAAAGCGCTCCACAAGTAGCACGTTTAAAGTTCCCATCGTTGGAAATTCCCCACGATCAAAAGAAACGCAATGTTTGATGGAATAGGTTTTATTCTTTCCAATAGATTGTGTTACGACGGTTCGCGGAGAGTCGTAAATTCTCGTTACGATTTTGATAATCGACGCCACGAACCAATTGTTCCCCCGTTTCGATTAGGATAACAGATATGGTTGAAATGATTATAACACTGAATTAACAGAGTTAATATGAACTTCTATTTTTTAACAATATTCAAAATTATCATCAACACGTTACAAATAATTTTGCAATGATACAATTAGTTTATTGGTATAATTCGACTCGACTTTATTGTAATTATCGACGTTTTTGTTTGACGAAGCGACCTTAATGTAATTATTGCGAACCTCTCGATGCATTCGATTTGACTCCTCGTATAAGACTGATTGCCTTTCGATTTTTTCTTTCGTCTTCTCTCGGAGACGACCCCCACCACGATCGAGTCTCGTAACCGTTTTGCCTATGCACACGTATGCCACATTTTTGTATTGGTAAAATAACGGACCAAAGACGAATCGAAGGTTCTAGAACTCGCCCTTTGATAATAACTATACGCTCATCGATACATTGTGTATATTTCACCGGTCATGTAAGACGATCTGTCTGCGACATTGTAGCGCCAAAAGTGACGGTTAGAAACACGACCTGTAGTAAGCCTAACTGGGCGTAACAGATTGTATGCTTTCTTTTTTATGGAATTATTGGTTTTATACATGGCATAGGCAGTACCATTCGCAGTGTAGTATGGGGTAGCTGCAATAACTTTTTGTATTACACGTATCGTACAACGAAGCAATTTCTTTGCTTTTTTTTAAACGGAGTTGAAAGAAATTTTATAGTTCGCTCGATGCTTAGGAAATGTTTCATTTAGAAATTATGTTTGTTAAGCGGAAAGCAACAAAGTTGCAGAAAATCCTGCGTTTGAGGTTCAGACGTACCGAGAAGGAAAGTAGACGCTCTTTGGGTGAATTTCGTCAAAGCTGGACCCTTAAGAGATTAATCCTTCCGCGCTCCCTACGCCCGCCATTTCTTGCTCATTAATTCAAAAGAATCTTTCGAAACTTATCCGCAAAAGACCCGCGAAACGTTCAAAGATCGGAAACAAAAGGAAAAAAAAAGAAGTCGCTACTCGGCTTTCAGCGAGTCTCTTTGATTTATTTCCAGCTTAGGCATCCATCGCCCTTAGCGCGTTGAGTTTTCTCGCTCCGGCGTCGAGTGACATTCCGGCTTCCGCCATTATTCAGTCGGAAGATCGTCTCTAGAGGGAGCGAGTTACGGACACGAGTTCACATGAATTTCCGCTCGTTAGCAAGCACACAAAGAGGAGACACAAACGCGTGCAGAAGAGATCCGTCACCCTCCCTTCATCCTCGGTTTTTTTTCTCTCTTCTGTGTAAAAATCGTCTTCAAGGGTCCTTGAAACGTTGAAGAGTACCGCGTGACACGATCAAAGAATACGTACTGATTAAAGTATACTCTTCCGGAGGAGCGTTCGCGCGAAACTATCGCGCAGAGGGTAAACTCGTCGAAGCTAAATCGCTTTAACGGCTGTCGTGTACGTCCTGTGTGTTCTATTTTAACATTATTTTAGCTCTTGAAGAATTAAGGCAGGAAGATTTTAGATTCACAAAATTTTACTGTGTATGCGTGCTACAGTTACTGGTCGGTCCTATAACAACATTCTTCCAGTATACGGAGTTTATACTTCTAGAGAAGTACTGGACTAGAAATGTCCAAAATGTCTCGCACGCGATGAAATTGCAGAATCTTTTTCGATCTCCGACCAGCACCGGCGGAAAATCTTAAATCACGCTCGAACATTATTCAGCCATAGAACTCGTGCGACGTGCACAACCGGTTGCGCACTTTCGACCATGTTGTCCCCTCAAATTCAGACAATTTTAAAACTTTATAGAGGAGAGAAATTTCCCAAGACGCAGCTTTCCACGAAGACAAGCGTCAAATGACCAAAGCTCGAGTTACGAGATACGAGGTAAAAAACGACAAAACAATATGACGGTAACTGGTGTTTTCAGCTACGCTGATTTCTAAAAAATTCTCGCGGTGGTAATAACGCAGGTGACATTCTCGACAATTTGTCTTAATAATAAATATAACTATTTGTACATTTTTTCGAACTAAAGGTACATTTACACTTCCATAGCACTACTTTGTGACTTACAGCACAGACGAGTACAAGACAAAGCAAGTATCTCGTCTATGGTAGTGGAGACGTGTGTTTTAGTTGAGGAAAAACTTTGCACTTGCAGGGAACGTCGCTTCTTCGCGTTGGAAAGTTACGAAACGACTTTTAATCAATTTGTCGAGGAAACCACGTTTGTACCGTGTCCCAAATTTATGGATCAACGTACGAAAGGAAAGATCGTGGTCAAAAGAATTGTTCGATGAAAATTAACGATCCGTGATTGCTGGCGCCACCTATAGTCGGCAAGGAAAACGAAAAGAAGTAATTTGCGTTTGGCCGCAAAAGCAGTGATCTGTAAAGAGTTGAATTACTGAGAAAATAAATTATTTATCTAGCAACGCTATCATAGCGTATTTATTAACAATGGAATTTAGCACAGATAAAGTTAAACATTTTGATTCAAGTTAATGTAATTATTACATATTACAAAATTACAATTGCATTGAAAAAGTATCCCAAATTTCTGTTAGACTGTTTTTCATAAAATGTTTACTACTATCGCTACTTAAAAAATTTACATTTAACAAATTTGGAAAGATAGATCTTCAAATTTTAATTCTAATGTAACTTCTCGAGATGACTTCTTCTCACGTGTAGAAGTCTTCTTTTACTTGCGGTCTAAAAATCAGTATGAAATATTTATAAAGAAGGAGATCGAAATCCAGATACTAATAATAAATAAGCTGGATTCCACTCCATTTGAATGCTTGTTTATTTCTACAACGATGAAAATTTAAGATTTCTCAAAACTTTACGCCAAGACACGTATCTCTGTATATTTCTTTTCCAATGTTGAATGTAATTTTCTTCGATTCTCTGTTGACCCCTAACTCTTCGAAACTTTATATCTCGCGTATTTTCTCTCTTCTTTTTCTCGAGGGAAGCTTAAAAAATATTTCCTACTCGCGGTAACATTTCTTTTCTATTATTTCAAAGTAAACTGTAACTGTGTAAAGTAAACTTACTCTAGGATCGTTAGAAAATATTTCCACCAATATGTCCAATAGGAAAGAAGCAATTAAATATTGAATCCATTAATAATATTCAAAGTAATATTATATAGACTCGATGAAATTTTATTTATTTTATCTAAAAACAGAAAATAACATTATTACATTCCATTGCATTTATTTGGGCCGAAAAGAAAAATTTCCCTTCGATTCTTCTGTATCGGGTATTTTCGTCGTTCAGATATCGATCGAGACGATATTCTGCACTTATCTCTCCTTTTTCTCTTCATATTCTCTTCTCTGTCTCTGCCATGAGACGCGTTACCTTTCCGAATTGATCGTTCATGATCAAAGTGATTGACCCCGCAGAATCGATGCTGGTGGCTACGAAATCCGTCGACCCGTTTTTACATTCCGAAAGAGTCCGACTAAATTACGAGTTTCATAATTCATCGCGTCGTATATCGATTTGAAAGCTCTCTGGTCTGTGCACATAAGTGAGAAAAAGAGAAGGAAGAAAGGATCGAGAGACAGACACTCGTCTTCGCTTCGGGGCGAATCCAGCCTCGAGTGGCTGGAAGCTTCGAATTGCGGGCAGAATGTGTCCGTTCGAGCTAGATGCTTGCTCTTCCGATAAAGATATTAAGTAACGAACTGGATCGACGAACGGGACTGCTCGTTTTTCCAACGTTTTCCTCGTCTTTTCCCCGCTCTGACACGAGAACACAGATATTTCTTCAGCTGATGGCGCTTCCAGGTTATTAGCAAGCTTAGACAGTCGCCGTGACGTTTTTTCAATGCTAATACTGTTGATGGAACAACGAGGAACCGGTTAACACAATAACGTTATTCGAGATAAGGTAACAAAACAAATAGAATCCGATATTTTTACTCGAAAATAATTATTTCGATAAAAATTTTATCACGATTCGTACGATTATCATGACGTTGCGATAAAGTCCTTCAAAATTCACAAGGTTCTTAAATATCAGAAAAAAATCCCCTTTGAAGTCCAACAAGAATTTTCTTTTAAAATGGTTATTGAGATCCGACAAACGTTCGTACGTCCCGTACATGCAATAAACTTGTGCTGCGTTCGTTACCCTAAACATACTCATACCTTGCGCTCGCCCCAACCTATGCCAAAAGCACTTCCTTTATCAGAAACCACCGTTCCGCGTATCGTCGACTGGCTGCGCCAACCTAGAACACCGATAGAACCCTCGAAAACAGGAACTGGAGGACCAAGGAACGAGTTTATCGACCACAGCACGGAAGAATGCTTATCTCGTTATTCAAATATCGTCATGGAGCTCGCGTGTATCAAATATCTGTTCCGCTTTCGCGTTACCACGCCGCGACTTCTACCACCCCCTCTGTTCCACCTCCGATAAAAGACTTCTCGCCGAGGCACAGAGCCCCTCCTCTCGCCAAGTCGAAGTTCTGTTTCCGCCGTATCCCCAGGACACTTCCTATATTTCCTCGCTGTATTTCTGGCTCGCTGTTCCTATCCCCCACCCCCAACCCCCAGTTGTTCGCCCCGTAAATTGCGACAGAGCAGAAGATACGGCCGGAGGCCTTATCTCACCTGACGCGACTCCCAACTTTTTCTCGAATTTCTCGAGCACCGCCTCTGTTTGGATCAAGCGAGATGGCTCGGCGTCCACTCGAGGATCGGTGCTGCAGGTGAACCGGGTCATTGAACCGTTCTGTTAATCGCGAAGGATATATCGATTAGAGAGTAGTTACATTTATTTGTAACATGAAACATGCGTATTTCGATTCACTTACGTATTACATGTATCGGGAAAGTTGAACAAATTTTGCTTTGTAGTAGAAAATGAAGTAGATATATTCTGAATGAAATAAATATATTATAATATTTCTTATTTTTATTTATTATTACTTAGTCCGTGCCTTTCGGCTTTGGACGAGCTTTTCGGTTTTACATCTCGTTTGACATATATCAATCTTTGGCGTTATCTCCTTATTATCTCTACTCTTATATCTACGTAATCTCTTATCTATGTCTATCTCTCTATCTAATTACCTCTTTTCTTATATAATCTATTCTATAGCTTTCTATTCTCTGAACTATAAATATATTATAATATATTTGCGGAGTAGAAAATAAAAGCAACAGGAAGCGTGCAGTTTGTACGAAATGTCATCGGATATGCTAGGTACTGAAGTTAATAATGTACAACAGTGTGCAGAAGTTTTCATTTAATAAATAGCTACATTTCAAAGAATTTTGACTAACATTGTATAGAAATGTTTATTGTTCTACTATGGAGTAGACTTTTGTAAAGAGATTTCTAACGTATGCTTCATAGCTCGTAAGCTAAGAGCTCGCACGGAGAAGCCGCACTCCGGCGTACAAGTTTCCGACGCGTCACTCATTTTTACGACCGACTTCGGATGTCGAGATCGCATTTCCCTTTTCTCCTTTCGGTTTTTTCTGCGGCGGTGGCATACTGTATCGCGCCGCTGTTTTATATCCCCGCGTTTGCATTTCACGCTGCGCGAAGCGTGTCGATCCAATCTCCAGTTGTTCGAACAAGTACCACAACAAGCAATACGCACCTATATACGTTTCGTCCGTTCATTACCGTCCACCTGACTTTTCCCTATGATCGTTCGATACGTCTACGACTTTTCCTTCATAGGTCAGCATCGCTTCTATTTTCGCTGCTCGATGGTAAAAGAAATTCGAACGTTGACTGGTTTATTCTTCGCGAAATCGATATCTATATATTATTGTCTAATAATTTAAGGCTTTAATTTGAGGAGATTTTAATTGGAATAAAGATAAAAGATAAGAATTTGAAATAACGAGAGTCATTTCAATCGCTTTATTACGTAGTAAATTTAGCATTAAATTTTACTCGAGCCGCATTGAAAAAGCATAAACGTGTACAGGCTCGTTGGAGAATAAAGAGAGCCAGCTGGAAGTCATTAATTACTGTGTCCTCGGTTAAATGATCATAATGCAACGAATAATCGCTTCACCGATGTTTAATTACAGAAGCGTGCCTCGATGTGGTTGTAACAAAAGAAAGAAAGAAAAGGAACGTAACGTACCTGCGTAATTGCTAATTAACAACTGTCAATTAAACGTGAACAAAGAGGCCGGCAAAATATACTCCAATAACCGCCGTGTTTTGTACTCTGGAAGAAAAGTGACATAACAAAAGTTGATAAGTTCCGCATGACATAACTAAAATTGATGCGTTTTTATTAACTTTTAATCGCCTGATCGTAGAAGTTTCTGGCTAAGAGACGACCCAATTGACGGGTTACAATGAAACGAGGAATAGAACGATAGTCGCTTGGAAGCTCGATCAAACTCGCCCGTGTTTAAAACGAGTTTATGCCTTGAATTTTACAAACAGGCAACCGATCGAACGCGTAAACGTCCGCTTTCATCAATATTTTTAGTAGCTCACGGAGGAACGTTCGATGTTTTTGCGCGATAACTTTCCACTGAAAGCGAAGTTTAACATTGCCGGTTCTTTTTCGCCACAAGTCGCAAGTTTGTTTGCAACTTTCTATCACCGGAGACAGGCAATTTTCCTTCAGTTCGATCGAATATTCGGCGTTGGTTTCTTGTACGTGTGTGTTCGCCTTCTACGCGTATGCTTTTCTTTCATTTTTCTTTCATTTTTCTTTCATTTTTCTTCCCAGTAGTCCGATATCTATCCGAAATATTGAGAAATATAAGTGCACCCCACGCGAAAATTTATCGTCGCCACATTAAATAATGGAAATAAAAAAGAAATTGTCAGGTGAAAATTTCTCCCAACTACCGCAACTTCTATTTTCTATTAATTACTCCATTAATTGCAAATCCTTGCACAGCACGAAGTAGATATTCCCTTTAGGTATGACGAGCAATTAACGAACGCAGGTTGCCGCGTTTCCAGCTGAAAATTTACGCGGGCCACGACGACCGAATATTTCGGCTCTGAATCAATTTCAATTAAACGTTTGACAATTCGAGTTGATGTCAGTTTTCAGGTTGCAATTCTAATTAATTTCCATCCGCGTTACGGACCGACTAATGGGGCTATTGACGCAAGAATAACGCATTCGCAACTACGATTCAAAAATGGAAACAATCGAAATAATCTAAGGGGAAATAAAGTGAAATAACTCGTTAAAAATGAAATAATCTGAGTGATAAGATCAACAATCAAACACGATTGTTTAATTTCCCTGTTTTCATTGTTTCTCGTTACAATGTACTCACGAAATTAATATAAAGTTTAGTTACCTCCGCAGTTCCCAATTAGTTCCAGTGTGATACATGTAGGCCACTGACCTAGAAAATCTCTATACCTCTGCCACATTTTCACAATAGGGTGCCAGAAATATCAGTTTAGACGTCGCTTCGCTTCATACGGCTACTGTATACACATCAATAGGATTTCAGATGAAATTTCAAAAAATTGACAATCTTTTAACAGTACTTACTGAGACACTAAAAATCTTAATAACATGTTACGAAATTTATGGTAACGGAGTTGAAAATATTTTTAACTCGATCCAACGTGTGCGATACCGCTCGAAACGTATCCTAACATTTACTTACTTTTAACCATAAGATAAAAGTTAACGTTTTCAAAGGAAAAGTCTTTCTTAATCATTATCTCAACTTCGTTAGCCGGTTGCCTCAACAAGTTTGATTAAATTTTATTCAGTGACCCTTTTCGCTCGGCCAAAAGTCCCGAGAATTTTGGTGGCATCGCGAAACATTCAACTAGACTCGTACTTAAAATGTAAAATCCTCGTCTCAAACTTCCATAATTCCTGTTTCGAGTCCCAGAGCACGTTGTTGTCGAGTTTTCCTCTCGCTGAACTGTCCTCCTTGCCGTGCGAAACGATTTATAACCATCGTTCGCCAAAGCAAATAAGTGGCTGAACATCTTTCCTAGAGACACGTAAATGTAAATGAAATTTCCGATTGGAAAAGTTTTCCATCGTTCATTATCATTTCGGCTGGTTTTATAACGAATTCCACGCGATACCGATAACACGCCGACACAGTCAAAAACACGATCCTTAAATTCTAACTTAAACCGTGATAACCTCAACGTTTCTATTTTTTAAGCGTTTCTTTTTGCTACTAAACTCTTCGCTTTAGTTTCAAGCAAAAGCGAAAGACAGGAGGAAAAAGAGTACGAAACAACGGTACGAAATTGATCCTGAAAATTGATCATTAGGAAAGTTTATTGACCGCGTCGTGAAAATTGTGCCCGAAATTGATGCTTAATGGAAAATAAATAAGTTTGCCTTCGTTTTAACCGAGATTGCCATGGATGGTGCACTTTAAAAAGATGTTTCATTCTGACTTGTAGATTCGAAGTTTTGCCATTTTTCAATTTATCTTAGAGAATGAGAATCTTAATCTTTCCTCGTCTCGGATTGTCGCATTCGACATTGTTAAACTTAGCATTGTTGTGGTTGATATTGCTGCGTGAGATACTGCGGCTCCCGGGTGTAAGCCACGTTCAAGAGAAGAAGGTTGACAGCGTTTCGCTGACATTACTCTGACACACTGATATTGGTATCAACGCTGGTGTCAGTGTGTTATCTATCATATTTATATTATAGGATATACAGGGTGGTTGGTAACTGGTGGTACAAGCGGAAAGGGAGTGATCCTACGCGAAAAAAGAAGTCGAAAATATAGAATAAAAATTTTTCGTTCGAGGCTTTGTTTCCGAGAAAATCGACTTTGAATTTTCGCTCGGAACGCGTGCACTTTATCACGTCTCGTTATAACGGATCTCACTGTAGATCGTTGTCTCGATTGACGTTTATGTTGATAAACACTTCCAATGTGACTGAAGTGTTTTCCTACCTCTTAACTTACTATCCGACTTTTTTATTCTACATTTTTTTTATTCTATTTTTTTATTCTTATTCTTTTATTCTATATTTTCGACTTCTTTTTTCGCGTAGAATCACCCCCTTTCCGCTTGTACCACCAGTTACCAACCACCCTGTATATTTGAATAGCTATCTCGATTAAGCATTTCTCGCTTCTCTCGATGAATATCTACCTTAAGTCCCTAAAGATACAGATCCTTTTGTAACATTTTCTGTATTTCTGTATTTCTGTATTTCTGAATTATTTTCTGTATTCCGCTCGCCAGCGCGCGTGTGTTTTTAAAACGCATTGAAACGGTTCCGTCCTGTGGGCGAAACAACAACAGCGGCAGACGAAGAACATGCTGCAGGACAGTGGCCAGCTGAGCGTGTTCTTCCGGTTTACATGCGGCCAAGACACGCGACAGGCTCGATGGCCTCTTCAGTGACGATCCTGTCCTCAGTCATGAATAATGCTCTGCATCCGGCGACTGTAGGAGACGGTCCGTGGACGCGTTCAAAGACGATGAAACAACGTTCTCTAGACCCGAAATTTTGGGACGACAGAGTTGCGAAATTTCGCGTGAACCGCGATGTCGGCCAACGAGGATGCGTGTAATGGCCGCGTAGAGCTGAGCGTGGCGGAAGGGAAGTGGAATGTGGATGAGATGGAGAGTGGTGGAAATTGATCTCGGTGGATAATGAAGCTGAAAGTGTGAGAGTTTGAAGGAGAAGAAAAGGACGCGATGTTGTGGCTGCTTAATGTGTCTTGGCCAGTGGCAGGAAATCTCGTTAAGCTGATTTTTTTAGTGATCTTCGTGTGCTTGTGCGAGATGTCCTCTCGCGGGGAAACGAAGTGGCTCGTTGGTGACAATGCAAAGGCGTTGTAAGGGTTTTACTGATTTTACGAACAAGAGTGGAACTCGCGCCGATAAATAGTCAAAGAATTGGTCATTTTCTAATTGAAATTTCAATTAATTTGGTAGCCCCCGCGCGGAAAAAGCAAAGCATTTTTGAATACTTGGAAAATTCCAAAACCACCATCAGACGTTGTATCTCTGAAACAAGATATTTAATGAACCTTCTGCAACATTCAACAGGCGAATCTCTGCAGACGCGTTAAAGTATCCTTTAATTAGCGTTCGCTAATTAACCGGTGATGCAGTACGCACGCAACCTTCCACTCAGCTGCCAAAGAATAAAATGGTGGCGCAGGATGACGATGGTGTTGCGTCAGAACGAGCACAGGCCCCGTTATTTTGTGGCTTTGCGTTTCACTCGCGAAAACTCTCGGTCGAATGCGCTTTATCGTTGTGTAATTTCGCAAACGCAAGCTCTGCGTGCATTAATTTGATTAGTTATGGCAACAATAACCATAATACGGACCCCGACGGAGATAACCGATAATTAGGGAACCATAGAAGGGGTTGTTTCCCTTAATCACTTTCTTGCCTCCGAGTCTGCGAGCCCTCTAATTTCTCGCGCGTAGTTCATTAGAGACGTCCTTATCTTCGTCCGCCGGGCTATGTACGCGGCTATGACTTTGAGACGATGATGGATGGATGGAGCGCGATGAAATCTTTGAAATTAATTTAGTATCAGACGGAACTCGTTTCGAAGGGCAATTTACGCGACTGGGAGATACAATCGGTGAATGAAGCGGAGTGAAATCTTTCGGATCGGTCTGAAGAAACTTCTTTCGCGTGCATAAAGGAATATCGCGTCGTTCGATAAATTCGTAGTAAGTTTGGTGGCGATAGATTTGAGAATTGACGATCGATAATTTCACGAAAAGCCCGTAAAAGCAAGAACGCTATAAAAGTCGAGTCTCGTGCACGTTAACGCGAGTAGAATTCCAGCGATTCCCACGCAAAGACTTTCAAGGCTGAAATTGATACGCGATACGTGTTTTTCGTCTCGATACCTATGGGAGTAATTCCGTGTGACTGGGAGCCGCAGCAAAAAGGCCGATCTCCATTAATAAAATTTATTAGACGAGCAAGTCCCACGGGGCGAGTATCGACCCAAATCATCCAACTTTTCTCCCGTGTATCGAAAGCCGCTTTATCGCGTGCCACAGCATCGCAACTTTGCCGGGCAGTTGGCAAGAAAAACTTGCTTCTGTCATTAGCCTCCACCAGGAGAACGTGGACACGCGAAACTTCCCTCTTCTTCTTCGACTTCTTCCTTCTTGAGCTGAGTTTTTTCTCTCTTGCGCTGACAATGTTATGCGCAACACACGAAACGCGTCCGTTAGCTAGAAACGACGACGTTTTGCCTCGGTTCCTTCTCGTTTTCACGGCTCCGTGTGTCAACCAACCGATACGTGTGCCATTTCTCAGCTTGCCTGTTCGCGCTGACAAGATGTCGCGCGCAATTCTGCTCGAAACTCACGCGAGCAAGGCGTCTCGGATGATTGCAATGTGAGATTGCCGAGAAAACCGATGACCATTTGCTGGCATATTCGTCGGGGAAGCACAAGTTTTGACAATGAGACGATTTTTTAGTAATATAATACTAAAATCCTTCGTTACGCCGATTCTTCTGAATACGAGACTCTGACTTTTAGTTAATAGAATAACGATAAGGAATCCGTTTGTATTATACTTGCGTGCTTTTTGCGCTGGCGTAGTGTTAATTTTCACATCGTTTCAATTTATTGCGCGTTCGTGAATAGACATTTAATCATCGCGACGGACGGTTCGTTAACACGCGAGCAGGTGTGCAATAATAGTGTTCCGGCAACGATTTCGCCGTGTCTTATGCATGATTTCGTCGATTCGAATGCTAAATGCTGAGCGCCGCTCTCTATAAAGCACTTGTTTAAACAAGCTCTTAACGAGACGTCGTGCGTCATTTAATTATCGAGAACTTCAGCACGATGCTTTTAACAGTCATTGTAAATTTACTTCTTTAAACTCTCTTGTAATGGCAGAATTACGAGCATGCCATTTTCTTGCATGGATATTAAATGAATTTAATGATATTAAATTCCGCTAATACTAATTATTCCGTAACGTAATGATAATTGAATATATTTCCTAATTTTTTCAATACAGAGGAAAGGTTAATGTTAGCGCGAGTTTATATGAATGTTAATGTGCATTTAAGGAGATCAAGGCAAAGAAATCTTATGAAACTCAGTTGCTCGCGAATGCAAACCGCATTTTCATAAGAAGTATTCGTACGTCGCGAACTGCGAGAACTACGTTTATCATTGATCGCGTAATTCAGGCTTACTGGCGGTTTGTTCTGCAATTACGTGAAACTTTTTACCGCTATCTATTCCCTTTTAGTGACGGACTTATAACCAGACTTAGCGTGACATAAAATTTTCACTCTCTAAGTTTCACGATTATTGACCATGAGACTAGACGTAGCGAGTTTTATGATACATTTATAACGCCAGCTTTATCGTTTGACGTCAACGCAGATTGTCTCGTGTAGAAGATACATTATTCCAATATTCCGTTGACGTAAGAATATTTAACGTTTGGTGTATTAAAATGTTTAGATTGAATCTGATAATTTCATATAAAATTTAATTACTGTTTCATGTATATTTATGATTGTTCGACGTTGATGTAGTCTGGACGAAAATACGTATCGGAAAATTTTATGGATAATTGCTAATTAATTAAATGGATAATAACCAATTACTAATCGATGATCAATTGGTAAAGTAAGGTAGGAACATTTTGATGCAAATGACATTTCATTGAAAGGAGCGTAGAGCGATTTTCCGGGCACGAACGCAAGATGAAAGCTGGAAATCTGTGACCGCACGATGTGAAGTACACGCTGGTACCAGTGTATGAGCCTTAATTAGCATAGAAATTGATGAATACGTGAAAAATGGTGTATCTCGGAGATTTGGTCGCTATTATGGAGGAACGTGACTTTGACAGGGACGCCATCGACGCGGACTCTCTCGAGTCCGAGGTAATGGAACTTATTTGCTCGTATCTAGGTGATAGAAAAGAAACATACACTGCATGATGTCCAAATTTTGAAATACACAATTCTATTCCTCAAATATACACATCATTCTGAATATTTTATTATTTACAAAAGCTGTATACAGTCGTAGGAAAAATATAACTCGATGACTCTTCTTGCACGATTTTAATCCTGCGTTCTCTCTTTGCGTCACTTTCGATCGAATCCTGTTCTTTCAGCGTTACACACTAATTGATCCAGGCGACGTAAAATTGTAAGAAGTGTTTCCGTGATAGAATCTAACGGCTTGTCACTTATATTAATAGATTATATAAGAAAAGAGGTAGATACATAAGAAAAGAGAGATAGACAAGAAAAAGAGATTAGATAGATATAAGGGAAGAGGCAATAAGGTGATAACGCCATAAGGTTGATAGAATGTAAAAAGCGTATTATGCAAACGGGATGTAAAACCGAAAGCTCGTCCAAAGCCGAAAGGCACGGACTAAGTAATAGTAAATAAACTTATATCAATTCTCCAAGTTCGTAAAGTGAATACGAACTTGAATACGTAACTTCACGAAACAACATGCTATATCACATGCGTTATTGCAGGCTATACAACTGTCAACGGGTCCAAAACAGTTGGATCTCAGTAATGGGGGCCTGTCAAGGATTCCCGATAGTGCTATAGCGTTCCCAGCGATAGAAGAGCTAATACTGAGCCAAAATCAACTCACGAACACGAAGAATAACATGATACTACTGCACAGGTACGACGTAGACATTCTGTACGAAAACTAATTTTGCTAATGCTGTTGTTGACATGGATTATTGCTATTTCCTATCCTGCATTCTGTCAATTATATCGTAATATAATATATAGCGAATAATGAATATTCAATGAATATTGAATGAATATACAGGATGGTTGGTAACTGGTGGTACAAGCGGAAAGGTGGTGATTCTACGTGAAAAAAGAAGTCGAAAATATAGAATAAAAAAATAAGAATAAAAAATAGAATAAAAAAATGTAGAATAAAAAAGTCGGATAGTATGTTAATAGGTAGGAAAACACTTCGGTCACATTGGAAGTGTTTATCAACATAAACGTCAATCGAGACAACGATTTACAGTGAGATCCGTTATAACGAGACGTGATAAAGTGCACGCGTACCGAGCGAAAATTCAAAGTCGATTTTCTCGAAGACAAAGCCTCAAACGAAAAATTTTTATTCTATATTTTCGACTTCTTTTTTCGTGTAGAATCACCACCTTTCCGCTTGTACCACCAGTTACCAACCACCCTGTATAATATATAATAGCGTGTTTTATAAATCTACTGTTATCAGTAAATTTCCACCCATATCAAATATCCGATTCATTAATCGTAAAGTTACTCAGAAAGTAATACGATCGATGAAACGAATCGTTTATTGATATCGCTAGAGGAGTTAAGTTGATTGAGTTTCTTTCTATAACGAAGGTTCCCGAAACTTCATATCCTCCATCTGGAGTGCAACGAGCTGAGGAGAATACCACGGGAATTACTGGAGCTCACGGGGTTGACCTACCTCAATCTCTCAGACAACCAAATCGAGAAAATTCCGGCCGACATAAGCCAGCTTATCAAGTATGTAGAGTCAATTTGATCAGATTTCGCTTTAGGAAACACGCTACGAGAGACGTAGTGCGATCCCTTGCACTATGTTTCCTTGCTAACCAATTATTTTTTGATATATCGGAATAGTTGATAAGAAATTATTCAGAATCGATCGAACGATTATAAAGAAATGGCTGGTTACCAGGATTACGAAGAATTTAAGAATAATTTGATAGTAGAAGTTTCGAATTTTCGCTCATAATTTTATCATATTTCACATAATTCTTAATTATAAAAGCGTAACGATATTCGTGAATTATTAGCGAAGTTTGTACGTTTTTCATAGAGCAGGCAGCAAAGTAAACTAATTATTACGGGAATTTTGTTATGCTATGAAACATTATCGTTATCGTCAATTTTTAATTGAACGTTTCTAGGTAATTTAGTATACTTTTTCACGTTAAACTTTTTATTATCTTCTGAAACACTGTTAATTTCAAATTGAACATTTATGCGCAATTTAACTTCTATCTTACGTAGATATCTATCGTTGATCGGTTACTATTAATCGATAAATTAATATTAATATCGTCGTAAACGTTTTAATCGCGTCCTTATTAATCTAACGATGGAAGCGATTGGAAGAATATGGCACTGAGACTTGTAGATATTTATATAAGATGTGGTACAGAGCATCTGCACGGTTTTAAAGGATTACAGGGTAATATTGTAAAAATCGTTGGAATTGGTAAAATTGATTTCTCGTGGAACCGATATATATCGGATCTATCAATAAATGCTGAACAGCGTGAAAGAAACTAAGAAATATGAGGTTTCTCGAATCACGATTTGACGTGGAATAGCATGGCTGGGGCATTGAAGGATATTCCTGTTCAACGGAGAGAACGTTTCTGCAAAGAAATATTTTCAATCATACAGAAGAATCGAAATTTTAAGATATCTGTGACGTCTCCTTTTCATATCAGCAGTGATTGAAGAGTCACTTATCAAACGTACAATTTTACTCGAATAATATCCTAC
This sequence comes from Bombus confusus, assembly GCA_014737475.1. Lineage (NCBI taxonomy): Eukaryota > Metazoa > Arthropoda > Insecta > Hymenoptera > Apidae > Bombus > Bombus confusus. The sequence continues at coordinate 991,083 of JACXIV010000075.1, read as the reverse complement.
AAAAAAAACAAGAGAATATCGTTTGTGAATTCCAAGTTCAAGAAAAATCTTCCATTTTTTTATCAGGAATGTGAAAGATCACTTGATCGTATAGCAATTAGCGAAAGTCGCGCCAAGAATTTGACGTTAATAACTTTAATGACTTTTTTGATATCTCAAGACTTAAATAGAAGATGCTTATGACGATATCCGCGGTGTCTGGGTTCGTTTAAAAACTTCGTCAGTTTTCGTCGAAAAGGAGAAAAATAGGAAAAACTAAATCAACGCTAGACAATTGTTCTATCCTCGATAAAACTATACTGAACATTTGTTGTTTTCGAATAAAATAAAGTGTTCACTGATTCTCAGAAATGTCAATTTTAAAAGACCGCGATTTTAAAATCCTAATTCTTAAAATATTGAAACAGTTTTAATTCTAAACATCTTTCTATCGTCGAACGCGAGTAGATAACGTGATCTGCCTGTGCGATTACTAGCGTGAACATTTAAACGATGGAAACTGTGAATTCATAGTGATTCATTCTGGAAATTCCTAGTGAGATACGATAATTCGTTGAATATATGCGCGAGTTGTTCAATTTCCAGAGACGATCGAACTTTATCGTGTCAAAGATCTGTCGATAAATCAACGCGGTTTCCGCGCGATGATAACAGAAAGTTATTCGTTAATTAATCGAACGAACCGCCGTGTCAGATATATGTATACATATATATATATATATATATATATATATATTTGTCGATTTCCTTGCATACGAAAAGCCCTTACCTAGTCGACGGTGTGCTAATTAAGATAAATTGCCTAAACCCATGGATAATTAAAGCTGGAATCGAATAGAGATCGATATCACGATCTGCGCTTCGAACCTCATTAGTTCCAGTGAAATATAGAAATTCCTAACAAAGACCATAGAAATTGAACGACTTTAATTTATTAATTCTTAGGAATTTTTTTTTTTTTTTGTTTTTCTACGTAATGACTTTACTACTTTAATTCCTTTTTTTTCTTCAACTTCAAGAAACTTTACAATTTGTCCAGTAAGAATATAATATTCAATAATTTAATTCCATCGTACTAATTTGGTTTTAGAAAGAAGCATGTGACAGCTAAACGGGTTGACAGATTAATAAACAAAATCACTCTTGCCTTCGAACAAGAAAAACACTGTGCTAATGTAACGAAAAATGCTTTTTCTAGACATTGAAAAAGCATTTGATAATAAAGCATGGCACGAAGGCCTGTTATACAAAATCAAACAAAACTTTCCAACATCCTAGCATAATCTCGTAAAATCATGCCTCGAAGGCTGATCATTCTTCGTCAAAAGTCACAACTCCATCTCAGATGTTTACAACATCGTTGCTGGACTTGCACAGGGCAATGTGTTAGGCCTTGTACTACGTACATTATACTGCTTTAAAATTTAATACATTTTCACGTCCACGTATTCATCTTTGTTGAAAGTCGAAGAGAAAAATACTTGTCGGCGAAAGAAAATGTAGACTGAGTTCCAAGAAGAAGAACTATAATTTTGCATTATAAGCTAAACATACGATCCTTCTTGTTATTCTAGTCTAGTTATTCGACAGTCCTATTAATTTATATCGTGTATAATTCCTAAGAGACAAAAACACACGTTAAATTGCACGTGCAACATGCACAAACTTCTCTACACGGCGTCGTTTTAGTTACAAAAGTCGCGTGTAGCAGAAGCTTGCATTTAGAAATTGAAACTTCGCTAGTTAAGTTTGTTACGCAAGGCTATTACAGACACGTAAAACCGCAAATCGCTACGTTTACATCGCTAAGGTCACGGTGATTCCTTACAGTCCGAAGCAAATTTTTGATTGCGCAGGAATAATTCGTATAATTCCGTATTCCATATTTACATAGTTCAAGGTGAAAGGAGTTAGCAAAAATATCACGTTAACATACCTACGATTGAAACTTGCGAAATGTTGCATTGTATTCTGTAAAATCGTACGCAGGTTTACGCTTACTCGCCTTTCGTGTGCTAAATTTTACAAGATTGAAATTCAGGCTAGCGGTATAATTATCCGCCTGCAGATTTACACTCTGATCGATTTGCGGTAACGGTAACTGGATTTGTCGAAAATATATAATTTAACGTTGAATTAATAATCAGAAGTATCACGTACTATTTATTTATGCAATTAGCAGACTATAATAATAAATTACTCGCGAAAAGGCAATAATATATTTTACTGTTTACTATACATGAGATCACTTTCAGCAATTTGTGACGGCTACACATTACGGTCGTCAGTGTATAAATATCGTTCGTATATTTAGTATACACTGGCATAACAGCTCCTCAATTGGCAATTACACACGGTTGAATCGAATATCATTCCACGTGGCGTTCTCATCGAACGGAAAATTCGCGCCAAATCTTGTTCGAGCCAAGCAAAGATAAACGCTGAGAACGCGTAGGTGGGTTAATAAATCGCGTAAAGCGTCTCATCCGACTAGCCGATCGCGAGGCAGCCGTGTAATTAAGTCGGAGATTACGTAAAGTTTCTCGAAAAGTGCTTTCCACCGGCGGGGAACAAAGATGCCAAACGTTCGCCAGAAAGAGGAACTACGGTATGAGCACGAGCCCACTAACACACATCCGTGCCTTCTACCAAACACACACGTGGTTTAGCTGTAAACGGGAGAAAGAGAAAAAATGAAACACGTATAAGAATGCATTTGCACGAGAGAGAATGGCAAAAGCTGAAGCCAACTTGGTCGGTGGGATGGAGTTGGGCAACACGCCCAGAAGTCGTACATCGGTGTGCAGTGGTGCAGAAACAACGGAGGAAGAAGAGCCGTGCCGCGAATTAATGCGAAACTTTCCAATAATCAGCTGGCGGCCACTGAGGGCCGTATTTGCTTCTAGGCTAGTTGAAATGTGATATGGAATATGGGAGAGGGACGAATTTGTGACATGTGGAAGCAATTGCGATGGTGAATTCAGAGAGTTAATCGCAAAAATATTGTAAATTTTCTTCTTTTCTTTTTTTTTTTTTTTTTTATTAATACGGTTTTAATCTCCTTGGGGAGATTATTCTGCAATATTGGAAATTAATGAAGGGAACGTGTATCTTAATTGAACGTTTCAAACGGTAAATTCATTAATGTAAATAAAACTTTAATGCGACTCTCGAATTTTTCATTAAGAAAAATTATATAAATATAAATTATAGATAACGTATTGTACGTTGCAAAACTCGAATTTTACATTCGTAGTGTACACGTGCTATTAATCAAAGAGTGCGATGGCGATTCCCCTTTCTGACCTTGCATTTGTGCCATTTTAACTTCCTCCCACTTGTAATTCTATGATTTCCAGCTAAATTACTGCAGGATACGAAGAGGAGAACGAAATATAGAGAAATTATTTAAACAGTTATGTAAACGAGATTGCAGGGATGAATCATATAATACGTAAAGGTATAACGCAATTGTTCAAATATATTAAACGAATTATTCCGTTTAAATGGTATATAAATTTGTTAACGACATCAATCAATTTTCCTAAAAACAATCGAAGTTGTTGAAAGTTTAAATATCTGCTTCAAATTACATTCAACGTTAATTAAGAAGTTTTATTGCAATGCTATTTTAATAGTAAATTAGTTTTCCTATTCTTTATTGAGGAAGTATGTTATGTTATAGCGAATAACACGTAACGTGTACTTGGTGCTATTATTTTCAAAGTATAAAAAATAATAACTATTCACTGCATCCCATTCAATGTTCAGGAAGTTCTATGCTCAGGTGGATTTTAAAAAGTTTCCAACCGTGTTAGGTATTTCTTGTTAGTAGCATGAGGAACTATTCCATTCACCGTAATTAACAACGCTAATTATTAATCGCTTGTTACTACAACAACTCAATAGAAAATGGCAGCAATCTGATACAAAATTCAAACCAAAATTGCAACGGTATTTGACAGATTAATTTCTATTTCTATTTCAACAAAAGATTTAATTTAATTAAATTTCAAACATCAAATATCAGAGTTAGCACAATCAAATTTGATAACAGCACACTCTTAGAGACATTCAAGTATTAAATTGGTTATTACGTTACATACTTTTTACGGAATGTGAATGAACTCTTTCATTATTTATAAGTGAAAGAGCAGGTTTCTTATCCGCATTTTAAACTGTACATGAAGCATTGTGTAAAATGAATGCGTGCCGCTATGTTCTTCATTCCGTGGTAATCGTAAATTATAAAAAAATTTGTCATTTTGTACTCTATAAAAGAGAATCATAAGGCATTCTTAAAATTATGTAAATAATTCGTAAAAGAAAATAAAGACAAATTTCCATTTTGCATTTAACGGTTTCCAAATCTTAGAAAATATTGTTTCTTGCTACTTGCCTTTAGACTAACTCGTTATTCATACGATAACGGTATAATCATTATTATAATAATAAGCGAACCAATTATTATTATTTGACTGTTAAAAAGTATTATTTAACTGTATACCTCCTCGATGAATACAGCAACACAGGCATTTTGCCTACTTAAGTAAATATGAAAATGGAATTATAAAAAAGAGAACCAATTGCTTTTTCTCAGCACTTTTTACTAAAACAAAAGAATCGTTTAAAATATTAAATAGAGTCCCGAGTCCCCTATAAACTGAATGCCTAAGTGAATCTTTCAAAAGTAGCTTCTCCTAGTTGCTTTATTGTGTAGCAGGGTAGCAACGATGAAACTGATTCTCTTTTTGTGAAATGGATATTGGTGCTTCTATATTGGAAGAAAAATTTTATTATTAGAAATTTCCCTTCTTTATATCCTCAAGATATTTCTTTTTTTAACTCTTATACCCACCTACATTATCTAAAGAAAAAAGTCGTTTAATCTTCGTTTCCTTTCCGACGACCATCTATTTCATCAAATTTGCCACTAGTAAATGTTTGTGCTGCCATGATGGTGAAGAAGCGCAAGACTTTAAGAAACATGCAATTACGTATTACACGTATCGTCAGAAAAGTAGGGAAAAGAAGAAAACGAGACAAAAGAGAAAGAAGTGACCGAAAGGACCAACAACCTGCTCGCTTGCCCGAAGGGAAGAGCCGCTTAAAATATTCAACGCGGTCTCTGGGAGGCCGTAGCAACGAGAAGATCTTAAAGAAGAATCTACGTAACGGCTTGAAGTTTCTCAACTCGAAGAGAACAAGAGCCCTTCGCGAGAAGCGCAATTTAAAAGCTCCTTATCACTGAATTTCTTTTCCGTGAACGAGCCACACTCGTGGAACAATGCAGCCAGCCAAACAGTGGAACCGGGCAATTACTTCCCGATCAGACGATGCGATCAGAAAGAGCGCACATCCCTCGTTACTCGAGTCCATGTATAAGCAAATGTAGACGCGAAGATGAAGATTTAGTTTCTTTATTTATTTAATTTCATATCTTCTGTCAAAGTGTTAGCGATCATAATTTGCATATATACAGTCACTCATAAGAAAGCGTACAACATCTTGATTGATTTGTGTTAATCCTTTTATATTTCCTTTTGGTTGAAACTGGTCCTAATTGTAGCCAAATACACGATTCCTTATTAATCAGTTTTAAATATTATTACTGGAATTAATCTCATCCACAGCTTAGGACTACGTTATTGAAGCTTAACGTCCTCAAGAAAGCTGTATGATCTGTTTCTTGGCTTCGAAATTTATTCAAAGACGAAGCCATTATATCGTCGATGAAGCAAAGTTCTCGAAGAAGTTCCCAACTTCTATATAACGTAAACAGACAATGTATACACTTGCTTGCAAGCCCGTTAACCATAGACCAATCGTTAGCTGTTGGTACAGTGAGGCTAGAACACAAGGAATCAACATAAACCAGCTTACACCACTAACAAAAGCTAATATCTCCTTTCTGTTACGTCAGAGTGGTCAGCCAAGCCATCCTTGGTCTCCTCCCTCTTTCTTCCTCGACACAGGATCTAGCTTGGATACGCTTCGACTAGCCACGGACTTCTTAGTACCCCGAAGAACTCGCGCGAGCGTGCACCAGCTTGTAACTTCGCAAACCTATCGTATCCTAAACTACTGACAGCCTGCCGAGTGACATTTGCAGAGACTGCGTGGAAGAAACTGTTCAACTATTTAGCAGAAGGGCGTTCGAGTGTGAAGCTGCAACGGATGTTCGAAATACTCTACGAGAGAGTGGTACTACGTTGGAGGAAGTGCTGTGCGGTGGTTTTATTGGCAGAATATTGAGTAACTTACATGCTACAACTTCGTTGAAGAATTTCGTTGGAGAATTGCTCGAGATACTTAAGGCTCAGTCAGGGTAACAGTTACTATTTTGAAGAAATTAGTGGGTATCACTACATGGTATTTTGGAACAAGCGAAAAGGTATTATAAGAGTTAATGGAGAATGATGTTGGATGGTTCTGGTGATATTGGACACTTTGAAATCTCCAATTTCCAAAATCTCGAAAATATACATTTTTAAGAAAAATCTTGAAGCACTTTACTAGTGCCGAGGACCTGAGATATTTAAGACACTTGAAGAATTCTATCGAAAGTTTGCTTGGAATATGCTTGAGACACTCTTTCAGAGCAGCTGTATTATATTGAAGAAATTGTAGAACATTGTAAAACAAGTAAGAAGAGTATCGAGTTCATGATCTTTAAGTATGATCAATGAAGTGTGGATCATAAAAATGTTGAGAAAAGCAGCGGAGGATTAAACTGTTCCAGCATTAATCTGAAAGAATCGGTATGGAATGGCTCAAACCTAAATGTACAACTTATTGCGTACCTAAAATTAGTCAAACTATGTGTAACAGTATATGTAATTAAGATAATAGTGTTTAATGAGCTTTGACAAAAATTGCATAGATTTTATGTCCTGAAAAACTTGTTAAACTGCTAAAGTACGCAGCATGTTGAATGCAATTTGCTAGATTTACATATAATAGTGATCCTTTAAGTGCTTCAAGAGAATATTAAATGAATGAAATATTAGTGACACTGAAGAATTTAGTTTCAGAGTTGCAGCAGATTAAATCGTATATTATTGCGCGATCCGTGAGTACTTAACAGGCATATTGCTTCGTTGCTTTGAAGAAATCCTTTATGGAAGTAAATGGACCTTATTCTAAGAGGACGAGAAGACACAATAATACATAATGAAGAATCAGAAAACGTAAAAGAAATTTCTAGAAGAATATAATGTTTCAGCTATCCATTATAGAATGTTTGGAAGGATACTCTAGAATTTTAGGGACGTCCACTCTTCTTAAACATCAGGCGAGATATACGGAATGACAAAGCAGGTGAGAAGTGATCGCGTGCTCTAGAAATAAGTGCGTGCTCGAGGAGTGGATAAGAGGATATAAAGAAGATTTAATATGGTGACTTGGTAGGATAAAGGGATGAAGCAAAATAGTGATTAAAATCCAAATAAAACTATAAATGTAACTTTCGCATATTCTTTTCTGTTCGTCAATCTCAAAAAATTATCAAGAAAGGAACAACATACATAATAGTTAAAAAGGAGAATAGACATTTCTGAAAGCAATCAATTCTTTCCACTTTCTTTACAGAACTTTTTTTCAAACTAATAATTAATTTACTAATACTATTTGTTAATACTCCATACTCCAATATTATTCTTCAAAAGAACGAAGAGAAAGAGAGTGAAAAATATTCTTTTCTAAGTATATTTTCGTACAACTACGTTTACTTACAGAATATGGCGCAACTTTTGACGCGTAGCATTAATTAATTTTCTGAATGAATTAATTAACCAATTACATCCGATTTCTAGTTTCGACTGTATCGGTTAACACGATTTCGATTTTACTTGAAAAACTGAAAGTCTATCCGATGACACAGATGCTTACTGCCAGGAAGGTTTTCACCATAATTTGAAACTTTCTACTCAAGTGCACATCCTGTGGGCGGCCCGTTCGTTTAGGTTCACCGATTCGTTTGTCCGTACAGCGAGGGTGCAACGTGCATTGACATCAAATCGCCGCAGTGTTAATTTATCTCGATTTAGTCCAATAAAACTGAAAACCGGAAATGCCACGCAATGTGTCAATGATAAAGAAATATTGATCTCTATTAATCGATTGTTCTGATTATGGCGATAAAAATAAAATTTTAGTTTAAAATTTCATGATAAAATAACATGAAATTGTTCAAATAACTATTTAAAAACGGTTTCAGCATCAACTTATTTAAACGGTAACAATTCGTGGATTTAAATATTACAAAGTGCAAACGTAAGAAGTAATTATTTTTTAAATGTAATATGCCAATATTGGAAATATTCTTTCTCCAAATTTTATCCAATTCTGTTGACATGATAATCGATGTAATCTTTGCAAATAATTTTCCGCAGCCTGAAAGAGTTGATTTTGGATCGTAATGGGATCAGAGAGCTGCCGCACGAGCTCGTGGAGCTGAAGAACTTGAGAAACATTTCCTTGGCTGGAAATTGCCTCAGCAGTTTGCCGTCTTTTTTCAACATGCGAGCTCTCGCGCTAACGGTATGTCGAATACATTTTACGAAATTATTAAAGGATTTTGTAATTTAAAATTCGCGCGGAGGCACCGTTACTCTGAACAGCCACGGAACGATGAGGCAACATTTCTTGCAATAGATGTAATTCCAGGCTAATGAATCCTGCAATTATTCCGATTTATTAATTACAGAGAAAAGAAAGATGTACTAAAGATGTGCTCTAGAAATTTAATCGGTAGGATTCCTGAATTGGTAAAGAAGTTTTATATTTCATTAAGCAAAAACTGTTGAATGATTTGGAAAGTTCATAGAGAAACTTAAGAATGATTTGGAAAGTTCATAGAGAAACTTAAGAATGATTTTAAACTCATGTATTCTCATAAAATTATTCATTTCGTGAAATAATTTGTATAGTTGATTTTTTGATATTTTATAAAAATCTAAGATATAGACTTTGACAAGTAACAGTGACTAAAATATCCTAAATATCTAATATATCCGCACAAGTATCTGTAACAAAAATTATTGTCGATTGATTTTAATAGGTAGTGTAATATATATTACCTCTCTATAGGGATAATTATATAAACCGTGAGAAAAGTCTTACTGATTTTTTAAACAATCTCAAAGACCCACGTGATGACTGATGACTAGTTTCCCAAATCCAAGTAAAAAGTAATAAAAATTCTTTCAACATTGCTCCGCAAAGATGTATTCTACGACTAAATTATCAATTCAATCTCTTATTTATTTCATCTTTTCTCAGCGGTTGCAGTATTTGCTATTATATAATAAGCTTAGGAGTGATTATGTTTTCATTATAATTATGACCCAGGCTTGCGCCTGGTCGTACAAAAATTCTATCTATAAACTCATCAATCGTTCCCCTCCACGGAAATCTTTAGTAAAAGGCGAAAGATTTATACGTCATTGAAGGGAAACCAGATTGACGAAACATGGTGTCAAGCACCTTTATGTGCATATCTCAACACATTTTACTTTTGAGAAACTCGATTGCTTAGATAGCCACCTGGCGGTCAACTAAGGTACCAGTGCATATTCAGGATCATTGATCATAAATTATGCACAACATGTCACCCCATACTAGTGCAATCGCATATTATATGATTACATTAAATTGCAATATATGTACAAAACTTGAAAAAACATTTTATGAATTATGAATATGTAGTTTATATTTTATTTAAACACAATATTTATCGCTTCCTTTAATATGTAATATTCTTTATTATTTTTACATTCAGTATCTGTAATTAGTATTTTTAATATAAATATTTACGTTTTAATAAAATAAATTGTATATATCCGTTTATATTATACTTGAAAAAAAGAATTTAATTATTTAAAAATTTGAAAATATTCAATCAAATTATATAAATTTTTGTTGAATATTTTTAGGACGTTTTGTCGAAGGCAGACCACAGCAAAGGTTGCAAGGATGAAAAGCATAATCAGAATAATTTGTATAAAGTCAATCTACGAAATAATCAACTCAAAGGAAACATCATACTTGGAAATTACGGAGTAGGTATTCTCATAATGATAAATATGTAATTGCGATATACGTAAAAGTCTTAGCCATAATGATTAATGAGCGTTACCATTTCTATTTCTTCTTTAATCAAGAATTTAACGCATCTAGACGTCAGTGAAAATAGCATTGAAAAATTGGACATCAGTGCTCTTCAAGAATTGAGGAGCGTTCGTTGCGCGCGAAATATTTTAACAGAACTGACGGTCTGCGGAAGAAATATCGTTTCTCTTATTGCTGGAAACAATAGTATGATTTTTTTTTATCCTCTTACCACATACGGATAATGAACACAGAAAATAATTTTTATTTGAGATAATCATTTGTTATTCTGCAGAATTAAAGAAGCTAACCATCGAGCCCGTACCTGTGAATCTTGAACATCTAGACGTTTCCTAGTAAGTAAAAATGAAATAATAACAACAATAAAATAATATCTTTGAAAATATAAAATTTTACTTTCAATGAAATTATACAATATCGTTATACCTATTAGATTAATATTATTATAATCTAGTTATTATAATATATTTAATAATAATAAATATATATGTAATATTAAGTAATATTATTATTAATTTAATAATAAATAAATATATAATAATTAATAAGAATAAATATATTTAAATATACATAGTTATAATTACATAAAGTATTCTGTATAACGATGTTACAAAAATACATTCTAGTATTTTATTTTAGCAACAATTTAGATGCACTTCCCGAATGGATACCAGATCTACCCTTATTGCGCGCTCTTTTTGCGTCTCACAACGCTTTAATAGCCCTCCCAGACAGACTGCTAACGCAGCCGTCAAGACTGGAAGTCCTTCACTTACCTCACAATAGACTACAAGCCCTTCCACCACCAAGGAAACCACTAAACATCGTTCACTTGACGCTGCAAGACAATGCACTAACAGCATTACCAACGAGTTTCTTCATCAACACTGAAAAGTACACGCATATTTTATTTGCTCAACGAATATACGTACGAATAATATAATAATCTTTTTATATAGGATGAAGGTACTAAATCTGTCCAATAATCGACTGTCAGAACTTCCACACTTAGGAGAAGGGAACAAAAATCGTCATACTAATCACAACTTGGAGAAACTATATCTAACTGCAAATTGTTTAACAGACACGGCTTTGGACACTCTTGCGAAATTGACTTCTTTAAGGGTTCTTCATATAGCGTACAACACTTTGGACACGCTTCCTGAAAGGTATACATTACAAACTTTCATTTTTTGCAATATTTAACGTTTTATTTCAATTTGATATAGATTTAATATGATAGAATTGAGGATTAAAAACCTATCGATTTACAGCTGTATAGCCTCTTGGAGTGATCTAGAAGAATTAGTATTATCTGGAAATCGTCTTCAATATCTGCCAGACAATGCGGCCAATTTACGGCATTTACGCGTGTTACGTGTCCACTCCAATCGACTCCTAACTTGTCCGACATTTAATAAAACAACATCGTTAAAGGTAATTCCGATAGTATAGGCATCGTTCACATGTTAATTAGATTGTTCTTATTGTTAGAATGAAATATTGGAAATGTTTCACATTAATTAAATGGTATTAATTAAATGGCAGGTATTAGATTTAGCTCATAATCAACTAGATAGGGTGAACATGGCTACTTTAGTGCCACCACAGCTTCAATTTCTTGACATATCCTGCAATTCGAGACTCCACGTCGACCCCAGACAATTCCAAGTATATAGATCTCAACGACCAATATCCTTGGTTGATGTATCTGGACAAAATAGACCGAGTCTACCTTCTCATCCTCATCAACAGGAGATCGTTTCCGCAGAAAGAGGATCCGAACAACCGTGGAGATTAGGTTTTTCAGAAACAGCAGGATCTAGAGAAAGGTGATATTTGTTTCTTCAAACTTCATTTGGTATTGGAGTGACGATTATTGTCAGTTAATTGAATATTAACTAATCTAAATTAGTTGATTATCTGTTCATCATGAATTGGTTGATCCTCTTTTCCTTTTATATAGAAACGACTATTACGACTATTTTATTTCCCAATAATAATATCATGAACACGTTGCATTACACTCTCATATACTGAAATAATGGAAACAAAAATTCTCCAAGTTTCAGATCTAAAGTTAAATTGGTACTCCCAAAAGCATAATCGCTTGATTTGTATGCACAGATTGTACGTATCGCAAGTTCGAATGCCATCCTTTTGCAACGTGGAGGGCCTATTCGGTATTTTCGACGGCGGTTCGAACCAGGAAGCGCCAAGCGCACTCCAGGAAATGATCCCGCGTCTTTTACTGGAGGAGAGGACCGTACGAGAAACATCGAAAGAATACTTAAAATACACGTTACTGTCTGCCCATAGAGAGTTGAAGGAGAAGGGTCAAAAATATGGAGTCGACGCGACTTTGGTGCACATTGTCAGAATTCAATCGCAACAAGCATACCCGAAAACATCGACGAAATATTCATTGAAGGTAGCAACTTCAGGAGATGCAAAAGCAGTTCTCTGTAGAGCTGCTGGCCCTTTAACTTTGGCACCTCCCAAAAAAGTTCCTGTGAAAAATCAGTTAGGCAACGCGGCAATGTTTCCTCTGGTGGTTCCTGATCCTACGTTTGAAGAAGTAGATATAGAAGATGATGACGAATTTGTGATAATCGGCAATAGAAGACTGTGGGAGGTGCTGAGCGTTCAGGAAGCCGTTCGAGAAGCCAGGGCGGAAGCCAGTCCTGTTTTGGCCGCTAAAAGGCTTCAAGATCTGGCACAGGCCTATGGTGCAGAAGACAATTTGAGTATCGTAGTGGTGCGACTTACAGGACCTAATCAGGGTGATCTAGATCAATTGATGAGGGAGCTGAGGCACGCGGTTGGAAAGAACAGAGGTCAAACGGAGGCAGGATGTCCTTGTCCTTGTTGCGTGCCACCGGCTGCTCATAAGCCACCGGGACCATGCTGCTGTCACGCGAACGAAGGCTATTATTTAAACGGCGTGTTGAAAAGCATAGTGAATAGGTGAGAAGTTCGTTTGAAATTACGTAATAGCAATTCTAGAAAATGTTTCGCGGAAGTAGGCGAAGAGGAATTAGAGAAGATTACTGAAAAGATGACCTATACAGATAGTAACTGCAGTGCAGTTGCATTAGGACACTTTTCTAGCAGAAAATATACATATGTAGACGTAAGTGGAAAGATTGAATGATTTTATAATGTGTAGGTCAAACAAAGCTCACAATGGATCTGGTAGATATTTTAAGAATCGTCGATCGACGCAAGAAAACGAAAGTCCGTCGTATAAAGATGACAGAAGTTCACCGAGTGGTCAGTCTGATCAAGCCAGTGATAGTACTTTCAAATCAAGGCATCCTACTGGTAGAGTCTGGTCTGGAAGCGCCGCTTCCAGAGCCACGAACAAAGCTCGGCAAAGCGTTCTCGTGAAAGAAAATGGCACAAGAAAAGTGAGTAAATATTTTTATTTCTTTCTGTAGCGTGACTGATTACATATATAATAAAATATTACATAAAACTTAAAGGTATCCGCCTGTTTAACGGCTCAAGAGGACACGGTATCCGAGAGATCCGGTGCGCTAAGCGAGGAGCAGTTCCGTTGCTGGGAATATATGTTGGAACAGAATACTCAGCTCTTGTTCGACAAGGAATTAGACACCCTATCAAGGACTCCCCTACGACGAGGTCAATCGAGATCCACGCCTCAATTAGCCGGTAATTTGCCTTTTCTATCAAAGAGATTTGGAAGTGCCAGGTCCTTTAATCCTTCCCTACCGAGGCCGCCCGTCGTTCGATTTGGTAGCGGAAGAAGATTACTAAATGGAGGTCCTAACGCGGCTTACTTTGGCAGCCTGCAGAGGTTGATGCCGTATAATCTCGAATACGATTTCGCCGTCATTCAGGAAAGAAACGGATTAGATTCGCTGGAGCAAGACGCGACGAGGATGCAACAATATTGGGGAGTGGCTACGACCGAATTGTGATACGCGAATTAAGCACAGTGTTGTTGCAATTGAATTGTGAAATTGTATCGTGATGTTGAAAGGTATGTACGTACACGTGTTATCATTATTTATGGCGGATATATGGCATTAGAAAATGGACTTACCTCATAAGCAGAAATACGAGGAATGAAAAGCGGCAATGAAATGCGGCGAATCGATAATACTAGACGGTGATTTATGCAAGAGCTATTAAGCTTTAGCTGATCGTAACAATGTGGAAACTACTCGACAAAGATAACAGTGTGGAAACTACTCGACAAAGAGATATTTCGTTAGAAATTACAGGCTTATTTTATTTTCTCCTTATCTTGTGTACATAAATTTTGGATACAGAACTTATTGGTTCCGTTATTGTACATTTTAATCTGAATTTATTTCACAAGATAAATTGTAACTGAAACTTTTTTATCATGTTTGTTGATATACCGACTCACTGCGTGATTCAAGTGGGGTTATTTATATTAAAGAATTGAACGAATTATCGCTAAAAATGCATATTGAAACATACATTTGTACAATGTACGACATGCGATATGTTTTGTACTGTCAAGCAGAGGAATAAAAGGTATTCATATTTGTACAGTCTTGCTGCCAAATATATGTTTATGAATTATAACGTATTTTTCTAAACATTACATAAATATAAAAAACGGTGGTTACGTGCACATTTGTTTCAACAAACATGTTTGTAACAAACGTGAATGAATATAAAATATGAAATATCATTACAAATTGTAAATATTGTTTTAAAAATATAAAAAAATTAAGTTGAACACACAGAAAAGTGCATTAAGATAAGCTATCCTAAAAACAAACTGCAAGCTAAATATTTACATGTAATACATATGTATGTATATCACTCTATCCAAGCAACAAATAGCTCAATCTCACACTGTTTGTACAAAGTATACGATTACGTATTAGAACAAGTTTGAAAAATCGCTCTTTTAAATATTCCATTTCACCATTCTCATCCTATACGAGCGATTCTGTGATTAAACATTACTTATCTCTATAAATCCATATTATATTAAATATGAAAAATTGTATAACTTGATTTTTTAAGTGAAACTTCGATTTGTGTAAGTTAATCAGATTCCTATAATGATTATGGTCAAGTTTTATGGTTTTTATACAAATGAAAAATGTAGCGATTACTGTACCTGAAGCTACCAAATAAACGATCAAACGCCAAGAACAACAAATTTGTTATAATATATCAAAATAATCTAATTGACATGAAAATATAATCACAAAATTTTAACTTATATAATCAAGATTCGTTGACCCGGAACAAGTACATCGCTTAGTTGGCTTATATATTTTTTCATCAACTTATAATGATAAATTAACAATCTCGGTACCCCCAGACATCATTCCATTATCTCTATTTTCTCGTCAGCTAATGTTTTTTAATGGTGGCGTTGATAAGGCATTATCTTATTTGTCGACCAGCATAAAACTCTCTATTTCTCTATCACAGTAAAGTCTTCTTACCAAATCAGAGAAGTAGATTAAAAGAGATATGTATTACAAGTATAGAAACTTTCTTTTCCTCTTTGTCGTCTGGATAAACTTCAGATATTCAAGGTAATACAGCTGACTTGTATTAAGATAAGCATGATATTTTGATTCAGCACAAAAATCCGGATAAAAGGTTCTTTCAATGTATGCGCAATGGATTAACTCTTACTCTTTTTTATGAATATGCATATTACTATCGAATATTGTTATAAGTTAATTATTCACTTTATTTATTACATTTATTTATTATATTACATTTTATTATTCTGGATAATGCACTTCTCCTAATTAAATTTTTGGATCTTTAACAAAAATACCCAGAAGCAGATAATACATTCGAAATTATTAATATTTAAATGGATAAACGTTCAATGTAGGGTAGACATTAATTATTGTTTTTAAAAAATGATTGAAATATGAAACTATAAGTTTATAACTAGAAGAGTTCTTCGAAAAAAGACGTATAATAAAATTTATCATAATTATACTTTTAAATCAATTCATTCTCATACCAAAATCTTATATATTACATACTTACGTATATATATTATATACTTTTCATCATAAAATTTTATGTTTTAATAAAATTAGCGATTTTTATACAATTCCTTATTTGTATTTCTGCCACACCCCCAAGCTAAATAAAATTGCTCGATATTTTTGAATCGTTAAGTGATTATATTGATAAGAGCTCAATCTCGAGTATTTCTTTATCTACGATATAAATTGGTAATATCTATTTCATGATCGCGAGCAGTATTCGTGATAAGATTATTGAAAATTGCTAACAAGTTTTAAAAAGTAAATAATCTTATTTTAATGTAGCTAATGTTTAATTTAAATTCGATTAGTATCAAATTTTATAATATTAGCTTCCTAAAAACATTAGATATTATTTAAATATTTTAATTTAAAAAAAATTAAATTGTTTTAAAAACTAACAAATAAATCTGAATTAAATACTAAATGATTTTTTTCTTCGTCTGAAAATAACATTATTTATTACAGTTGTTTATCATGCACTTTACTACGTTCGCTCCAACACGTCACATATTAATGACGTTCCACTCGTTATGGTAAATGGACGTCACATATGCGTGACGTTAATAAGTTAATATTCTACAATCACAGCATTTATATGTATATAACATTACGTATACAAAATATATCATTTCGATTATCAACTTCACCTCTTTTTTCCGTTTAATTTACTCATTCAAAATTATCATATAGATAATATGGACATTTTCTAAAACAGGAATTCAAATTTTAACAAACAAAATTACCGTCAACACTATATTGCAAAATTTCTAATGACGAAACCAAACACTGACATTTTATGTAAGTAAGTCATGTATGAAGCAATTCGCATCAAATGACGTCTCTAAATATGACAAACATATTGTTTACAAGTTTTATGAAGTATTTTTTGGATGAGAAACGCCTACAATAATAATGAATAATGTAACAATAGTATCTATTTACCAATATAATCATGATATGGTTCACTGTATCACAAATGCAACTAAAATTCCATTAATTGGGTGTGTATGAATTCATTAATTAGAAAATGAAAGGAATGTAAGAAACGATTATTCTTGATAAGTAAGTAAGTAGATAAAAATCGAAACTTGACTGTGAATGATGTACTTCAAATTATATAAACACTTAAACAATCGATGATCCTGTTATTAGATAGAAAAGAGTATGATTATATATAGTGTATTATGTATCAATTTATTTTCCTACATTTTTATACATTATAAATTAAGTTTATATAAAACAGAATACAGAATAATAATAGTCATTTCTTTTTAATTTCCTCATCTCTGGATTAGTTAATCTATGAATTTTGATTGTACCAATTAAATGATTCCCTGTATCAAGATTATGAATTTATAAAATAATTTTTGATCGTTAATTATCAATGGTGAGTATTTCTTCGATAAACTTTACATAATGTTGCGTACAAGTACAACTGCACTTGCATAAATAAATTTCTATTATTTCAGAAGAAATAGCTATATGATATTGACGTTTCGTTGTTTATTAATCTAATTTTAATCTTAATAAAATATTTCTTTACAAAAAAATGATCCTAAACATTTTTTTAATATGATTTCTTCTGAAAATGTTCGTTTCTTCCTTCGCTAATGTAATACATTAACATTAATGTATTAAAGTTGCAAATAAAAAATGTATTATGCATTAATCATTCTCCTTACTTTACACATAATGTAGAATAAATTAGAATTAATTTGAATAAAAATTGCAATTCTTCACACGATAAATAATTAAAATATAAAATTATACAAAATATAAAATATAAAAATATGAAATATTAAAATAAAATATATGAAAGTATAAAAAATATAAGATAAAATTTAAAATATAGCGCGCGTGTACTACATAAATCGTGTGACGCGTCCATACATCGTATATACATATGTATACACGAGTCTGCATACATAGATGTGAACATATAGGAGAGTCACGTGCGTAGGCATACAAGAGGAAAAGAAAAGTGGGGGTTTGTAGGGTTTGCATAACCTGATTGAAATCCGACTCCAACAGTTAGTAGTATTTCGACGGCGGTAGAGGTTGTATCTTTCCCTCTTTCTTTCTTTTTTGCCTTTGTTACTCGCTTGTAATTGCGTTCGTAACATTTGTAGGAATTTTATCATCGCGATGTGCGCACACGTTATATATTCGTCTGTTAAACATTGTGTGACTACTTTTTATAGTTAGTTCACTTGCTATGATACCCACCAGAAGAAGAGCTTGATACGGTGCACGTGACAAAACTTAGTGAGTAGCAATGATGCATCATTACACTTTATAACCGTTAATAATATCAACACGGAAATATTTTCCGATTATTTGATTTTTGATACGTGACAGACCGTGTAATTGCGTCAACTTGTTTTCAAGGTGTGTTCCAAAAAGCTACCCCCACCAATTAATTGTCCACATGTTCCGTTTGTACATTAAAGTCAAAATTCAAATTATTTCCTACCGACTGTAAACGGCAAATTGATTCCTATTTATCACGTGTTGTAATTTGCGATATTTAGAATCGTGAAACTCACTCTTGGTTAGATTCTTTGATAGTGAAATGAAAACCAATCCGTAATATGTGCGAACAAGTCCATAGTTTATCGAACTTTAACGATAAATTCTCGAATCGATCATTCAACTGATGTACATATTTCCCTACTGCTTATCGGTTTTCAAACTAACTGATTTGATCTTTATTAGATTGCTTCTGTTCGTCGCTACGAAACCATACGTGAAACCGTATAATGAAATCAGATGAATCCTTTTACAATAAATTGAAAAGTCCACAGTCGATGAGTCGATGTAACAGCCGCATGTCAATTTATCGTTGCAAAAATTTACAATTATATCATATACATACATTGTATAAACGAGAATAATCTTAGTTTACTTTTATAATAAATTATAATTATAATAAATTCTTCATCTATGTTATCTATTAAAGATATATCGCTTCCAGGAAAAGGAATAGCTAACAAATTATTCAATATCTTATTTATAGGTAAATATCTTTTTTATGCTTTCCTTGGTTATCGTACAACGCGTATTCGCCGTCTTTACCCAGTTTTTGACGAAATTACCTCGAGATTTCTTAAATA